>CM075806.1:7881961-8049166 GCA_037975025.1 Excoecaria agallocha | reverse complement strand
AAAATATTGTATACCTCATCTGCAGTTCCTTCTTCAAATGAGATACTTCAAAAAAATTTTTAAATGATTTCGGGTTAGTCAAGTGATTCGGGTCGGAGCACGAAAAAAGTAAAGTTGATCGGATAGGGGTTAGAATATTATTTAGGGTTGATTTGGGTGTGAAAATACCCAATATTTCGGGTCTCAAGTTAGTCGGGTTCAAGTAGGATTCACCCAAATCCAACCAATGCACACCCCTAGCCTGAGGAGAAGCTCTCTCCTCTTACGTTTCCACTATTACCTTTTTGCCCCTCCAAGCTGTTTTCCAACAATGGTGAGCCCCACTCCATGACAGGTTTACAACATAAAAAAAACAGCATTTCATTCAGCCGTTTTCTATATGGTTTGTCCCTATGGTTGTGCAAAAAACGGCAATTAGAAGTTCCGTTTTATATACAAAAAATTCAACTCTGCTTGTGGGATCCACATCTTCAGAAAACGGACCTCCACTTGCCTTTTTTAGCACTCCAATTTGCCAAATTCTTTTACTGATACTCCAAAACTCCAATTTAAAAAAAAAATCACACAAAAAAAAACCTAGTGTGGGCATAAATTCGATAAATATAGGTGAAATTAATCTCAAATTTGTCCCATTTTAATACTTTAAAGGCATTTAAAAAAATCAAAGGTAAATTGTTATCATTAAAAAATTAGGAACAAATTTTAGCTCTTATCCCTTGATTATATGTTAATCAAAATTTTATGAATCTTACTATTAACAGGATTCGATTTGGATTTAGATGGCGGGCTTTACTACATAAATTTCACAGAAACAGCGGGGCGGGGAGGGAAAACGAGGGAGGAATACATAGAGAAGTCACTTAAATATCTATATATAGTGCAATGCTAATGAAGCTAGGTTTCTCAGATATGGGAATCCTCAACACAAATCTTTGGGCGAAGACGACATATTTGTACTAAAGATAACAATGATTTGGCCACACAAGAAGCAAGAGAAGGAATTGTACTCCTCAAAAATGATAACAATACTTTGCCTTTTTGAGTCTTGATAAGTTCAAAAACCTAGCTAGCTGTGTTCGATCCTCATGCCGATGCTGCCACAGTCATGATTGGAAACTATGCAACTAAACCGTATTTATACGTGTACTTATTACATGGGCTTAAGATGCAATTTGAGCTTCTTCTTCTTTTATTTTTTTTAATCCAATTAGCCCTCGCAAGTTCCATTTTACATCAAATTGGGATCAGCAACCTTCCAAGCAATTAAAGCATCTCTCCTTTGAATATGCGTCTCCCCAATACCACGAAGAACTTCCATCGAAAAAATAGAAGCTTTAACCATTTACAATCATTGCCAATTTGGAAAAGAAACCCAAATATCTATCCTCAAAAATCTGCAGATTCCTCCATCTCCAGATAGACCACACCTTGTGAGTTTATTATTCCTCCAAATTATGACTAGAGGCTACAGTCATTATGAAGTTAAATCCATCATAATTATAAGCAATTTTTTATATAATTTATCTGAACTTTTAATGTGGGATTCTCTTCAATATCTCGAACAAGTGCACCATGCTTTGCTTAATCAATTGTATCTACTTGGACTTTGTTTCCTTTAGCTCTAGGTTTCACTTTTCTGATACGGTTAGTCATGTAATTATCTTATAACTCTAACAGTACGCGAGAAATTTTGACTCAATTTATATAGTCACTTTTTGTCCACTATTTTATCAATTCAAATATGTTCAAAAATTACTTACCGATCATATGAGTTATAATAAACGATCAAATATTAGCAAAAGTTAATGAAATGAGTCAAATTTTAATGGGTACGAGTGGAGAAGTTGAAATCAAAGTTTCTATCTACAGGCTAATCCCAAAATATAAAAGATTTTACCTTAGAAAATTAATTTGATTTCTAGTGAGATTTAGTGGACAGGTAAGATTAATTAGTTGCCCTTCATCAACTATCGGTTGTAGTCTAGTCGGTTAGGATATTCGTCTCTCACCCGAAAGACCCGGGTTCATTTTAGAGCGTGTTTGGTATTGCTTTTGAAAGGATAAAAAGCTGATTATTGGATAAAAAATTGATTATGAGATAAAAATATGTGTTTGGTAAATGCTGATTTTTGAAAAATCAATTTTGTAAAAAGTGAAAAAACCTCATATTGAAAAAAGCTAGAAATTGAAGCTTTTCAGAAAAGCTGAATTTTAGCTTTTAAGGGTAGCTATTTTAAAATTTCTTTTTGACAAAAATACCCTTTATTTTATTTTATTTTATAATAACAATTATATCTAATATAAAAAAGAAATAATATAAAGGATATTTACTGTTGAGTCAAGATAAATAAAAAAAATTATAAAATAATAATTTAAACATTTATTGTAAAAAGTTATTTTTAATCATATAATTTACCAAACAGCCTTTAAATTTATAAGTCATTTTGAATTTTATTTACCAAACAATTATCTACTTTTTGGGATATAACTTTTTGGAATATAACTTTTATCAATTGAAAAAGCTATTTTCATAAGTTTTGCCAAACTGGCCCTTAGTCATATTGGATAATTGCTTTCTGATAAACAATTAAGATTAGTGAATTTTTTTTTTCTTTTGTCAACTGTAGACTAAGAATTGTGAACTGTTAGTGGGGATTTGTGGCATTGTTATTCTCTATCCAATAAATTACTAAATGCCTTTTGTTTATATGGTAAAATAATAATAATAATTCTCATTGCATCTCATTTAGTTATCGGAAAATCAACATTTACCAGTTTTTTTTTTCTTTTTTTCGCTTTTTTTACCAATTAATGCAGTATCTATTATCGGTTCTCAAAGTTACATTTCTTTTTGCATCAGATGCCACTGTGGATATCGAGTGACTGTTGATTGACATAAAAATAAAAATAACAAAATAAGAAGAAGTGGCATAAAAAAAATAGGGAAAGCTGAATTAAAGGAGCTATTACTGCAACATTGTTGGGAGCTTGATTTATGTTTAGATCTGTTTTTAACGCTGCGAAAGTTGTAATATGGAGGTTAATATTTAAGGTTTATTCTTTTTTTTTTACATGCCATATGATAGTTATTTGAATTTAATATGACAATATTTTAGGGGTGAGCAAAAAAAAACCGAAATTTAGATTAACCGATCCGAAATCGAATTGTTTTTTAGGTTAACCGAACCGAAAATTTAGGTTTATAATTTTTACTTTAAAAATCAGCGGTTAACCGAATCGAACCGTTAACCGATCTATATACATTTTATAAATTATATTTTAAATTTTACACTTATATTTTTCAATATTTATGTAATTTATAAGTATTATTATATATAACTTTCTAGAATATTATTAATTAACATATTTTTAATAAATAAATATTAAAATTATCTTATTATTATATGTGTATAATTAACACCCTGTTGTTAGTTTCATATTGAATATATTTAATTCATATAATTAATTATGAAATTTTTATTTTTATTTTGATTCTTTTAATGAATATTGTATTTAATTTGTGTTTTTTCATTTCTAAAGTATTTTTAACTATTAAAAATAATATTACAAATTATATAATTTATTAAATTTATATATTAAAAAATTTTAGTGGTTAACTACTAAATCGATCCGAAAAATCGAGTTAAAAATCAAAATCGATATAACGGTTAACCGAAATTAATGGACTGATTAATAAATTTATTAATGAACCAGTTAACTGGTGCATACTTACCCCTACAATATTTGTATGTCATGTACATAAAATAATGCCAATTATACAACTAAGTGGACGGAAAACTGTTAAATTTAAATGTCTATTTAAGCATATATTGATTTATTACGATTTTATAACTCAAGTCGCAAATTTAAAAATAAAATTGCTTCTTTGAACAAAATTGAAGCAAATTTGCACCTTGGGTAATTATAGCACAATGGCACGTATCTTCTATGCCTGAAAAGCATACTATTATCTCAACTAAAAGATATAATAGGTTCAAACTTACAATACTAGAATACACAATTTAGTGACCGTTACCAATCGGTTGCTAATGACCAAAATAGTGATTTACAATAATCGGTGCTAAAGAGAAAAAAAAATGTAAAATTATTTAACATAGCGACTGTATAAGAATTCGTCACTGAATTTGGTAATATGTTCTATAGAGAGAGAGAGAGTTTTGAAGCTTAAAAATGGAAGTTTTCCCTAGATTTGGTGGATGGTAGAACAATCTAATAGGGTATCACTGTTTAAAACAAACTTACAAAATTGATTTTCAAATAATTTTTATTTTAATTGAAACAAAATATAATTTTAGCGATTTTTGTATTATAAATTTTTTTATTGTGATTATTTAATTATAAATTTTAAAATTAGACGGTTACTGACATAATTAACCCGACTTTTTCACAAACCGACTTTTTCTCAAAAAAAGAAAAAATAATAGGTAGGTGAGTGGATGAATATTAGAATTTCATAGTTTGGAAAGCATGAGAGTGCCGCACACCATCCCCACAAAATAGTACACAAGATAGTGTTGTCTCATTGTTTATATATGTATAAGAGCATATTTCTCTAGAGATTTCCTCTTAATTTACCAACGGGGCATATAGTTAAGGATTATCCAACACGTAGAGAAATCAATATTTTTGCTAAGCCACTTAGCCATGGCCTTAGAAGTAATGTTATTGGTATATAATTAAAATTTGGTTCTTATACTGCTTATACATTTTTTATTTTTCTACTTGTAAATAAAAGCCATATTACCATTAGCAGAGGTATAACCTCCATCAATCACAAGATTATGTGCAGTTATGAACCCAGATTCTTCACTACCCAGAAACAATGCAGCATGAGCAACATGTTCTACAGTTGCACATCTGCCTCTTAAAAGGCTTCCTTTTCCCCCTACAATTTTGCTAACTTCTTCAGCTGTCATGTCCTCTTTCCCCAGAATTCTTCTGTGTGCACTAACAAGCATATCAGTAGGAACCCCATGAGGCGAAATGCAATTAACTCGAATCCCATGAACTCCTAGCTCACAAGCTGTGCTCTTCATCAGTCCAACAATGGCTGCTTTTGAAGACGAATAAGGATGGGATCCAAGTCCTCCCATTATCCCTGCAGAGCTCGACATGCATATAATGCAGCCTCCATTCCCAGCTTCGATCATTGCCTTCGCAGCGTGTTTGATTCCATGTATCATTCCATTCACATTAACTGAGAACAAGTAGTTGGCATGTTCCATATCAAGATTGGTTATGCTCCCATCTCTGCCTCCAATTCCTGCATTGTTTACCATGATATCTAGTTTGCCTTTCCATGATACTGCAAGATTAATGGCTGATTCTACATTGGCTTCATCACCAACATCGCAGTGAATGTATTTGCCTCCTATTGAATTAGCTAGTCTGCTTCCTAGATCATCAACAATATCGGCAATCACAACATTTGCCCCATTTTCTGCATATAATTTTGCTATTGCTTCCCCAATTCCTCTTGCTCCTCCAGTTATTACAGCAACCTTGCCCTCCAACCTACCAAATCAATCATATTAGTATTGATTGGATTGTTCTTTTACTTACAAGACTTGCATAGAAAAAGATGATTGAGGGGAACTAACCTCTTTGTGCATAACTTTTGAGAACCTTCATCCATACGAACATCTGAGGACATTGCTGCTTAGAATTTGTTTTAGCAGAACAAAGAGGATTATATATAAGGAAAGATCTGAAGCTATAAAGATGGCAAAATGTTTTCAAAGACTTGGTTTCAATCTTAGAGAGGCTTTTACTTTATTGCTACATGTTCTTTTCATTCTTTTGCAACTACCTCTTAACCATATTCCTGGAACCTTACTTATGATTTTATATTTTATTTTTTCTTTTATGTTTTCATCATCTAATTTTCAACCACACCGCCTAACTATAGTGTTTGTTCAATTTGAGCATTATATAAATTTAACATACCGTATAAATAATGAAAAGAAAATCATCCATGGTTTGGTTTATATATATCCACACACATGAATACTCCAAATATTACTGAAATTGTGTTGTATGAAATATCAATGCTATGTACTATAAAATATTAAAATGAGAGAGGAAAAATAATGGTATTTTCTTCCTTAATTAGCGAGTTTGAGTTCTAATTTGAATTCTGAACATAAAATAGATATTAAGGAAAAGTGCTATTATTTTATTATGAATCTATACCGTAAATTCAAATTAATTCAGTAAATAAATTCTATTGTTGTTTTTTTTGGGAAGGAGGAGAAAATAAACTCAATTACATCAAAATCATTCTAGGAAAAGAAAAGCCCATAGCATCGGTGTAATGGCTTGAATGTTGGGTCAGTCGTAAATAGTATCTTTTGATAGTGAATAGTATATCCGGACTGAAAAGTACACCCGAAGGTAAAAAATATTTTATTTGACAGCCGAAAAATATTGGTTACGGTGAGTCCGGAATTAAAATTTGAAGTGAAACCGAAATCAAATAGGCCTTCAAAAATCGAAAATACAAAAAGGCAGCGAGTCAACTTCAATGGTAGAAAGGTTAACCTGAATTTAACCAAATTTTTAAAAATAGTAAATGAACTCAAAAAATTGTCAGAATTTACAGATTTTAATGAAATTTTATGTAGATTGTTTTGATGATAAAAAGTGAATTTTTCGGTGGCACCGGCAGTTATCGAATCGGACCGATTGATTGAATCGGATCGATAACAGACTCCGATTGGACTAAAATTTTGCATACAACCTATTTTTTATGTAATAAGAATGATGGAATCAAAATTGAAGTGATTTGGAGTTGGAAAGTAAAAAAAAAAAATTAATTAGGACTTTTATTGGGTAGTCAACGGACTTTTGATTAATGAATTAGGCCCATTAGCTTAGCCCAAGATTTGCCCCATGAGATGAAGTATAAAAGGTGGAAAATTTGTAAAGTTCCAGCAAATTCTAGCCTCTCCTTCTTCCTCTTCTTGGCCGAATTTCTAATTGTCTCTTTCTCTCTCAAATTTCTTTCATTCTACTTAACATTAACACCAAATTCAAGCTTAAGAAAGTTAATTATATCCCTCTAAACCATTATTCAGCCCTCTATCCTTTGGTTTAAGGAAAGCAAGAAAAATCGAGGGTTAAAACTTTAGATATCAATTGGAGGTAAGAGAAATTATTGATTTTAATTTTGTTTAAGGGTGCTTATAAGGGTTTTTAAGTGCCAAGAGTCTATTTTTGAGCCTGAGAGAATCTTCGAATCTAGAGATGGTATATAAAATTATAAGATTAATTATGCATATTAAAAATTTGTCTTAGCTAAATTGCGCATGATGTGAAGATTAAAAACATATTTACCTAGATGAGTTTAAATGGTTGTGTTGAAGTTATACAACCCTACTATGAAAGTATGTCTAAATAATGGATTTGGTTAGCTAAACTGCACAGTGCACATCTATGAAGTACCTATTTGAATTACTAAAGGATAGAGCAAATAATGAAAATGTCCTGAGGTGAGGAGAAGGATGTAAGTTAAATTGTTTAAGATTAAATATTGTGTGTAAATATTTATATAGACAAAAAAAAAATTTATTGTAATTGTCCTTAGTAAACAAGATGGGAATTGGAGTAATAAGATAAGATTGGCATGTCAATTAGGAAAAAACTTAGCAGTATTGTGTCTTGATGTGGTTACCGGATGCATGGCTCCGAGAGCTCATCCAGCAAGTATAATTGATTGAATTAGTGGGCTACATGGTTTCGAGAACTCAGTCCACATGTGTGTGTGTGTGTGCACGCGAGCGCGCATGTATTTTTAAATATCCGAATATTCAAATATTAATTTTGTGGAAATGATGTTGATGGACCGTATGGTTCCGAGAACTCGATCCTGCGTTTAACTCCCATTTATCTAACTCGTCTTACAATTCGGCCAGATTTTACTTAGGGCAATGCAAACTATGAATACTAAACACCTAACTAATTATTAAATTGTTTTTAGATAAAAACAGTTAACTGGTTATCTACTTTTATTATGATATTTTTGGACCGTAAACCTAGAAGTACGTGATGAAACAAAATGCGAATCCCACAAAAATAATATTATTATGTATATGAGAATTTGATTGTCACATCCATTTAAGTAAAATATGCATAGTTGTCGATTCATATTATTTCTCTAGTTTATTTAATTTATATGTTTTAGTCAAATAAAATTTGATCTTTTATCGAAAAAATAGAATTGTTTGAACACTACTAAATTATGTGCTTAGCACGTAATTTTGTTTCTGCGAGTAGGTCAGGAGAAGGTTATGAGGGAAGACAATAGTGAACCTATATCAAAAGGGCTCGAACCATCACAGTGAAGAAAAAAAATTCGGAGGTGGATGCACCTCAGCCCTTTTGTTATTTTCCTATTATATTTGACATGTACACCATACTTGGAGGATTAAAGTCATATATAAATATTTATGGATGAATGTATTGTGAATTATAAAGTAGCAAGAACTATATATATCGTGCATTGTATGCTTATTGGATTATTTTTCTTTTTCTTGTGATTTGCAAATGATGGAGGAAGGGAAATATCTGCTATGTTGAGGTTGAATAGAAGATGGATGGTTGGGTCGATGCGATTAGAAGTGCTTTGAAATTTTTTTTTTAGGGGGTTTTGACGAAAAATAGGAAAAATTCTGCCGAAATTTTTATCATTTGAATAGTACCCTAATTAAATTTATCTATCTGTACATAAGAAACCTAAACTCAAAAGTGACACCGATATCTAAGTCTTTAACTGACCGGGTATTGGGTGTTACAAATCCACCATAATATCAAGGCCCTATGACCAAAGAATCCATATTCCACCTATAAAACCAAGAACTTAAACACGAAAAGTATTAGCATAGCCCAATTTCTTGACAACATTATCAGCAACAATCCCGCTAATCTTGGTTTCAAGGAGAATTAAAATAAAGATCTTATAAATAGAATACAAATTCTTCACATAAGCAACAAAATCAGTAGAGCCAGCATCCTGGCAATTCCAAGATAAAATATTAAGGCCCATTAAAAAAAAAAAAAAAAAAAGACAATAGTGAAAAGAACACTAACCAAAGCTGCAGAGCTAGCTAATTACTCATCCGCACCAATAGGCTTACTGCCTATTACCGGTTCGACAAGCTCCACCTGTTGCACATTTTTATCTAAATTCCCAAGGTCTAAAAAGATTCTGAAACATCAGTAATTTTAACAGTTGTGTCTTTAAAGAAAAAATTTTAACATCAGTAATTTTTAGTTGTGATTTTAATTTGTGAAACCAGTGGCTTTGTGAGGTCTAATTCAACAGCAATCCTTGCAAATTTAGATGCTAAAGAGACCGACGTGTTATAATCTATCTTCACCATTTTTCCAATACTACTACCTATCTGTCGAAGTACTTTTTTATGATAGAAATGCAGAGGGAATCCTGGAAACCGAACCCATGCCACCACCGAAGAGAGAGCATCATTATCAGTAGAAAATCCAGTGTGCCAGGGCTGGATAGTAAGGTAATGTCCCAACACTGTCCACGAGCCTTCCACCAATGCATTCATATAGTCATATATTAGATCAAAATGCACTAGGAAAAAATTATTATCTAAGTCTACTACCCTGTAATGACCTTTTGGAGACCAAAGGGAATCCAATCTGGAGGGAGCACAGGACTCTGTAACTAATGTTTCTCCCCAGCAATCTCACAACTACAGATTTCTTCCAAGGTTTTGCTAATTGAGATTCAAGTTTATTAGATACCTCCAATTTGAGTAATCCCTCCTCTAATGAGATAGAAATCTCCTCATAATTAAATAAATTATAATTAATTAGTTCTGATGGTTTAAAAAAGTCAGGCCAAATATTTAAAATTGTGGTCTCTATAGATATATAATTTTGATCAATTCTATTCCCCATCCACATAGTGTGCATCTATATATATAGAGAAATCGTCAACATAATTGAAATGAAATATTGCTATCATTAACTTAATTGAAATTCTTCAACAATTATATTTTTCTATTAGGTCCCTAAAATTCTATTATATTTTATCGGACTTCTAGACAATTATTTTGACATATAAAATTTTAAGGGCTAATATAATTGCTTAACACTTATTAATCACAAATCTGATAAACCAAAAAAGTAATATTATTATTTTAACCGGTCATTACCTTTAATTAATCGCAAACTCCTCAAATAATCATTCTAAATTTCTAATCAAATTAAAAATTTAGGTTTAGGCGAATGCCCAGAAGGAGAGTCACACAAAGAATCCCTTATTTACACAAACGAACCCAACCCAAATAGGGGCCATAGAGATTACTTACAGCCTAATAGAGAGAGTGCAGACTGAGTTGTGAAATTCCGTCTTCGAAATCTAATACGGAGCAGCAAATTCCCAAAGAATTATGGAAGTAAAGGGATCATCGAAGCCGATGATAGCAACGCAAGAGGAGATGGTGGAGGCCAAAGTGCCCATTCCCTATAGAGACCAGTGCGCCCATTTGCTGATCCCGCTCAACAAGTGCCGCCAGGCCGAGTTTTATCTTCCATGGAAATGCGAGAACGAGCGCCACTCTTATGAGAAGTGCGAATACGAGCTTATCATGGAAAGAATGCTTCAGATGCAGAAGATTCGTGAAGAGGAGGCCAAGCTAAAACAATCCCAAAGCCAAGGAACCCCTATTCCTCTCATCCCTAAAACTGCCAACGCTTAGCTTCAACGCATCGTTTTATGGTAAGAGCTTTCTACTGCCTTAATTTGGTCCTGTTTTAATCAATGTTTAGCCTTTGATCACATGTTCCAGAAGTTTGGTTATTGGGCTTTCTAGGGTTTTCTTTTGAATTTTTTTCTTCAATTGATGGGATTTCTTATCTGTTGCTTAATGAGGTTAGTCGTGATTTACAATTCTGTTATTTGGTTCTTGAATTGACTAATTATAGAGCTAAATAAAATATCCATCCTCACATCTTCGAAATGTATTGCCAAGTGAGTTTATTGATCAGTAATTGTTTGATTATTTTATTAATCGATGGGCGTCAGCGTTTGTTTCTAGTTTTTCAGTATTTTAATGTGGGTGTTTCAAATTTCTTCTTTTTTTTTCAGTCATAAATTGTGTTTGCAAATTTGGGATATTCAAAGCTGGCATTTTGTTTTGGGTACAATACTATTCTTCTGGTATCTAGGACTTGTTAATCTTAATTTCATTTTCCAATTTGAGAAACTAGTTCTATATTTCTCTTTTGTTGTTTGAGAGTTTCATGATCAATATGTCAATAATGACAATTTCAACTTTGATTCCATCTTTAGCTTAAGTTCTTAATAGAAAATGGTGATTTCCAGAAGAAAAGCAGAACTTGTTTTGTTTGACCGCATTTAAATATGTGCATTTAGGCCTGTGTTTTAGGCTTTGTGATTTCCTTGGGCCTACTGTTTCTAACTTTCTTTTTCAATGAGCTTGATTTGGTAAAACAATGACATGCTAATTGTCATGATATTTTGAATCGAAGCAACTTGTCTTTCGAAATCTTGTCCCTTTAATATCATTTTAACTCCCCTCCACTTTCTCCACATTAAAATAGTATGTGAGCATTTTCCTTCATTTCTGTCACTTGTAAAAGAGAACGCAGTTCTTGCATTCTCTTTTTTTCCCCTGTCTCACTTTTTAAGTTTCATTTTTCTTGTTCTCTAGGGACTAAACAAATGAAATGATAGAATTGTCTTTTAAATACCTACTGTTGCTTGGGGCATCAGTTGGGGATAGGGTTAATTCCACAATAGCATGGCTAAGGAAATTAGAGTAGAAGGCCATTGGATCCACCCTTCCAATTTACCATTTTTCGGTAATTGCAACGGCATAAGAGTTGCTATGCTCTCTTCTAAAACACTGAAAATACATAATCTTTTAATTGTGTTTGGCATCCAAGCTAGTCAAAACAGGACTTTCTTCCTCTCTGTCTTTTTTTTTTCCATTTAAAAATGCAGGGGAGTTGTTAGCATCCGCTATATTTTTATGCAAATAAGTATTTCTTTTATGCTATCAAAGTTTTATGCAAGTGCGGTATTTATTATTGATTTTGAGATTGCGATGGGAATTCTCTTAATTTATCTCGTTTGCTTGAGAAGCATTCAGCAGATCAATATTAGGGGTTCTGCTTAGAAAGTTTTTAGCCAAACAGATACATATTAAGTGACAACTAGAGGATTCTCAGATAAGTATTCTTTCTCATGTTGTTGCCTAGTCATTTTTAAGTGAGTTTTATAGATGCTCCTTTTAAAAATTTATTGCAATTGTGTAAAACTGCCTTTTTGTGAGTCCTAGACATTGTGGGCTTGCAGACTTGTGTCCCAGAGTTAGAATTGCAGTAGAGAAGATAGGGTACTGGAGATTATGTGCAAGTGATCTTGTAATAATTATCCATTTCGTTCTTCAAGTGTGAAAATTTTAATGAGATTATTAGAAGATTGAACAAACAATTAGTATTGTTGGAGACTATAACTTGAAAATTAGTGAGATATTATTTCCTATTGTTTTTGAGCTAATGTTCTTTTTCTCTCTGCAATTAAGTTTGAAAACCATTAAGGGATACTACAAACAGATCAACATTGTATTAGGTCAATTACAAATTCAGGGTTTTGCAGAACAATTTATTTGCTTAGACCAACAAGTGAGCTTTCATGCAAAAGAGGAAACTGGGGTTACTTATTGCTTTTCCTCCAAGATAATCAATCCTTAAGCTTGCTAGGGGTGGTTGACATGTTTTCCTAAGTGGCAGCAATTGGCCTGTGCAGTTGCTCAGAGGATCCATAAATGTCGATTGATTGCTGTATGAATTTTCTTGCTTTGTCCACCTCTGAACTTACCAGATGTGGTGGGATGGCATAATTTATAATTTAGAAGAACACTTAAGTCGCAATATCATTTCTGTAGTCCCTTTGCTTTCTATTGAAGTAAATCATTACATGCATTGTACATGTTAGAGGTATTTGATTGCTATTGTTCCAAAAGACATTGTTACACATGCATGCATTTACCTGTTATAATGCTGCCAATAGGAAGGGCTTTCTGTTTTTATTAGTATGCTAACAACTAATTCTATGTTTACTTTGTTTATAGCATAATAATCATCACCTTGAAGGTTATTTACCATGAGATGGATGAAATATGCTACAGAAAAGCTAAACTAAGTGACAATACGAAGCACCAAGAAATAGTAGATCCGAGCTGCTACATAACTATATTTTGGTTGCACTTTTAATTATCACGATACATGCAAACAGCCTTCCTGTTTATTTGCTTTTAAAATTTACATTTGTAATTGCTGGTATTTCCAAAATTAGTATAAGTGTTGCTCGGGAAGTGCCTATACGTGTTCAGGTTTAAATCAAATCCATTTTGCATTTCAAGGATCAGGAATTCTATAAAATGATATTAAAATTGCAATTTGATAAGATGGTAAAGATAAAAGTCAAAAGGAAAAAGAAAAAGTGTAAATGTTCTTATCTTTTCATCTGATTTTATCTTTCAAACAAATCACTTTCATATATTTTTCTTCAGTTGTACTTAGAAATAAATTGCCCTGAAACTTGAAATGCCATTTGCCCATCGGGTTTTGGTAGTCATAGTCTGATGATATGTACTCATTGTGGTGATATGTACTTGTAGGTGTGAGATTACTCCCTGCATTTCAATTTTCCTTAGTTGTGGTCGACAGTGGCCTAGTAGTTGACTGCATTCATATAATGGTTGAAATTATTGAAATTGTCAGCAATTAGGGTTTAGCTGAATGCTTAGTCCTTTCCAGGACAAGATTTTCAAGTATGAGATGGACGATGTTTGAGCATATGCAGCTGAAAGTTGTGTGCATGCACCTCCCTTGGTATTCTTCATAGGTGAAAATGATTTTTGATGCTGGTGACAAGGCATGTATTCTTATGCAAACTCTGATGCAAACAAAACACTAGTTGTTTTTTGTGGTTCAGCTGTTGACGTATTTTGAGGAAGTTAATCTTTGGCAAAGATGTAAAAGGCGATGCTTTTGTTTGCGATTTTCATGTTTCACCATGTTTGTTCAAAAGTGACGGCATTGATTCAAATTTGTTACTTGCAGTTTTCATTTTGCAGAGAAGGATCGTCCAATTTCTATGGCCACTTTTGGTGGGGAAGTTATTTGGGAATGTGAAAACGGGAGACAGATGTAACAGACTCCTCATACTTTGTTGGTGTTTCATCGGTTGTACAACCTTGTTGAAGTTTATGGAATAAATTCCTTGCTGCGAATAACATTCTTTGTTTTTTAACAGCCTTGGTCGGACAATTTGGCCATAGTTTTGCTGACATTTGCATAATGGTGGAAATCAATTCTATAACCGTGTGAAAAACTAACAATTAGCAGTAACTTCTTCAATGTTAACGTCCAGGAATCAGAATAATTAATGCAAGTTTTTGTGTTACAGAATAAGGTGCCAGTTGAAGCTGGATTACCTTAAAAACCCAACAAAACTCACCCTTGACGTTGGTCCTCTCATTTGGGCATAATCAATTTTCTCTAGTTTTCTTCTTTGCTTCAGGCGGATATGGTAGTGTGAGTTTAGCCAAACACTGTTCATGAGAAAAGCTGCCAGGTTGGGGATAACATATGATGGTAACAGCATTTAATCATGTATAACATTTAACTACCCCTCCGTCAAAACATGCTTTTACCTTGAATCTGATATTAATTATCTGATTTGTATATGTATAATTGCTCACTCGACTAATTAAGTGCATTTTGGTTTTTGATTATAATCGAATTATTAAACTAACCGAATTGATAAACGTATTTTGCTAATTAAAATCACACTTATTATAACTCAACTAAATCATTTCGATTTGGTTTTTGGTTAAAATTGATCTGTACTCCCGTAGATTTAGATTTAAATTGAAATAGCACATTAGCATAATTCAAATTATGAATGATAAATGTTTTTAATCTTGAAACCGAAGCTTAAGCTAAAATGTAAAAATTAAAAATACATGAATTGAATTAAATATTACGATATTATAATTTACATAATATGACAATTAAAGAATGTTATATAAGTGGACAATTAGGATGCGTTCTCAATTCTAACCTTGACAGCAAACGTGCGGTTGGATTCTGAAATGGGCTTATTTTGGGCCTACTTTTGGGCTAATTACCCATTGGGCTCTTTTCCGAAGAAAAAGCAATGCAGATGTCAACTTTGAAATAATTGAGTAGATTTGAAACTCATATACTTAAAGAATCCGCAGGAGTTGGGACCGTTTGGTGAACATCTTTTCTAAATTCCACACTTTAATTAAAGTCTATAACTTCTAAATGTTAAATAACATTTCTTAGCTAATCAACAATTTTGGATTCAATGTTTGACTTGGGAGAATTCAATGTTGAAAATTGCAAAGAATATTACGAAATCCATGTGGGAATAAAAATAATTATATATACTTTCCTACATACTATTTCAGTTGTCTTTATCTTCTTCTTTGGGCATTTACAGAGTAATTATGACTAATACCAATTCTTGAAAAAGAAAATACTTATTATCATATTAGAGATTGTTTTGTAAGCAGTTAATGTTGAACTATTCCTTTTTTATTCTTATTATTATATTGAATATTAAAATTAAATTTATGTTAAACATTCCTTGTTTTTCCCATAACTAGGAAACTGGGAATTCCTTCTTAGCTCTAACGTATTTTTAATGGAAACACATTGTGAATTGGATTATTATTCATGATTTTATGTAGAATTTGATGCATTTTGGCAATATATTGACTCTTCTAAGCTCCCAATGCGTTTTGTCCATCTTACCAGTTGGTTGCAATTATTGAAGCTGTGAAATTAAATTAATTAGAAACTTCCATGTAAATGAAGCAACACGTTAATCAGGAGAGAAAAAGGAAAAAAACGGCGAGAATGAGGTGGGAGTTACCTAATACTTTGATTTTTTTTTCCTTCTAATTTTCTAAAAACAAACACAATTGCTACGGCATACCACACATTTCTTTCGTGTTAATCATCAAATTAATTTTTAATAATTGAAATTTACGGACACTTTAAATGCATTATTTTGAAATAAGAAAAATATAACCCTACTAAAGAATATAACCTAATTTCTACTCTAATTAAGGCACTTATATTTTTTAATATTTATTCTTTCGCTGAAATATTCTTACCAATTTATGTATCGAAAATTCTTTTATTTATTTTTGAGGGATTCACTTGTGGGTGAAGTATTATAGCAACAATGACATTTTTTTTCACATGTCATGCAATTGAACAATTTCCGATTAATAACTTGTGGTATTACAGGTGGATTCGTAATTTTATAAATAAAAGATAAATTTCAGTTGTTTTGGGAAAGAATGAAAGTGATTTAAGCAGAAGAAAACAAATATTTAAGCATAAAAAAAAGGGATAAAGTGGAATGAGAATGTTGTAGAAATTAGTGGTGGGTCGAGATAATAGTTTTGTTTACGTGGCTGTTATTACATGCATGACTTCCAGGACGAAGAAAATCGCGAACAGGACAGGGAAAAAACGTAATCCAGGTTGTAATATTCAACCACCTAATTCCAATCAAAAGCCAAGATTGGTGGGTCCCATGCACTTCCTCAATCCCTATCCTATTGTAGAACGTACCTCCCTAATTTTTCTATGATTAACATATATTTTGTTTGTTTTAACTAAGTGGTTATTTCAGTTTTAATTTTTATCTGAATTATCTTCAGTTATGTATTTGGGGTTTGATTTTGAATTAATTAATTATAAATTTAAAAAAATTAAATTAAATATCAAAAAATTACATTAATTTTTTTTCTTAATCAATTGATTTTTGCAAATTTTTCATGCAAAAAATACCCTAAATCTCGCTCTTATCTAATTCCTTTTACTGAAGGGGAAATTAAGAGAGAAAAATAAAGTTAGGATTTGATTTGCCTTAATCTTTTTATAGTGGTTGCCAACTGTTGTGAGTTAATTATTATTAAAAAAATTATTTAAAATACGTATAATCATACTTTCTCATTGCTTATTTTAACTTTGACATGTAATAGTTTTTTGAAATGCAGCTGTCATTTTTTTAATTCAATGTCTGGACTTTTCTATTATTCTTGAGATAAAAGCTTAATTAATCTTTAATTTGGCCTATGATAGACACTCACAAAACCCACAGCATGAATGCTTAACATTTTATGGTTCACGAGTAGATTATAAAAATTGAATTCAATAATTGTGAATTTAACTTTGTTTCAAAATAATTTAAACTATTTTATAATTAATTAACTTGCTTAAAATTATAAAAGCTTATTATTTTTTTCTTTAAAATTTCAATATGAATTTCTCTCTAATAAAAATAATATATAATTAATTGATTTAAAAATATTTTGACATTTTAACTTATAAAAAATTCAATATATAGCTAAAAAGAAGTTAAAAATTATGGGAATCGCCTGTCCCATTATTTAAAAAAAAACTCTGAAAATATAGAATAATAGTCAACAAGTCCATCCGCCCTTTATTATCTTTCATTTGTAATGTAGGAAACGAATAATAATTCCGTGATCTTAATGTAAGAATTATTTGTCAATCATTAAATTCAATTTTAATTATAAAATCTCTTATTCAACAAAAATAAATAAATAAATAAAAAGAAAAAATAGTCAACAATAATGCACAAGAGAGAGCACATGTAATAAAAACTACAGACTTGGTGGTTGGGAAGTTGTGCATGGAATTCTTGGTCTAGGTATGAAACGCTGCAAAGTCATATCAAACACAAAAGCTTACTCTATTTTCAAAAGCAATGTTTGTCCCATTATTGATGGAATTAATTAAATTAACAAAACCTTTTTTTTTTGTAAGTCTTTGAAATTTTAGTACTAATGTTTTCCAATTCCAAATTGCAAAGAATTCTTCTTTGGTGGAATTGTATATCATACGAAACCGAAACTTCTACTAATTCCGTATACCACAAGTTTTCCAATCTTGAAAACCATAATTTGTCCCATTTCTCAATTTCCATACACCCCCCCAATTTCCACCTTAATTCATTTATGAATTATTAGAATTTTTTTCATTCCAAAATGTCTAAACTTTATTCTGCAAATTATAATGAAGTTTAATTATAATTCGTTTTCATTCTTATCGAAAATAAATGTAAAATAATTAAATATATAACTCATAATTCCCGCTTACTATTTATATTAAATATATCAACTGAGTATAAGCTGAATTGTCCATCCACGTACATGTGAATAACACATTTTTAAACCCTTCAACTTATATTGTTTTGTGCATTAATCTCTTAAATTTTTATATGTAATGTTGCAGCTTCAAAATTCTATTATTTAATTCTCTCAAGATTATAAATCTATATTATAACTGTCCACTTATTTTGAGCATCCATCACTTTAATTAAAAAGAACTTCAATAGATTTTCAATGGAGAACTGTGATTGTCATGTTAACTAAGGAGAGAAAGAGTAATACTAAAAGGGAAGTGAGCTTAAAAGCAAATATATCCAATCGTAGTGAAGGTTTTATATAGTTCATCCCAATTATTATTAATGAACGGACAGTTGTAATAGTCAGATATTAATTTAATATAATTTATCATAACGTTCAATTTTAACTAATACTTGAATTGTTCCAGTACATAAATTTTGACAATGTTGATACAACAATTCGAGGATCGCTAACATATACCAAAACTTTCTATTTCTTTACAAGCTCATCACATGCATTTGTGTGGCTAATATTATTGTTACGATTGATTATATTATATAATTCTGAATCGAATTATATGATGAGGGACAGCAATAATAAGTTAAGAAGAAGGGGGGAAAATTATGATTGGACAAAATTAACCAAACTTTTTTGTTGCCATTTTCTTTGCTTGAAATCCTTTTCGAGGGTGTGGGGTAGATACATAAATTTTGCAATATCATTACCTAAAAAGCTCTTCAATCAATAAAAAGCAAGCACAATAATTCAAACTTTCTACCTAATTGGCTGCCTTGAGGTTGAAAAGTCAATTTGGTGGGAAACCTTCGTCAATCATTTGTTCATTCCCTATGGTTCTTTCTTTTATCATAATATTTTTTTATTATTATTTTCCCATCAACCCCCTTCGTGTTTTCTCTCATTCCACATTCTATAATTCCTTTTTAACTTTCATGCACGTGTAATTCAATAATTAAAATATTCAAAAGACAGCTATGTATAATTAATAATTCACCTAATTATTTCTTAATTATCCTACAAAATTCTCCTTGGCTTCTAAAACTATCAAAAATTTTGCATGCATTCCCTCCGTCTCTTTGTCATAAGATAATGATTGAATTGTCTTTTATATTATAAAAAAAAAATTATTGCAATGGACTATATATAACTCTCTTTTATATTTTTTCTGCTATCCCACTTCGTTTATGATAAGGATAAAATTGCAAAAAAAAAATTAATTATCCTAGTGACAATTTAAATAGAAAAAAAATGCCTTGGCCATGTAACAAATGGTGCTGAATGAATTGGGTTTAGGGTGTGTGCATATGGATGAATAAGCAAACATTGGATGCCTATATATTCAAATATTAGGTTAAAAGTAATTTGCATTTTTAGTCAAAACAAAAAAGATAAATAGTGTGGGTCAAAATGTTTGTTATAGTTCTAAATAGGGAAAAATAAGTGATAATGGTCATTATGCAATTAATAAATTAAGTAAATAACTAAAACCCAAAGACTTTCACATATATGTAAACAAATTATTATTATTATTATTATTATTATTATTATTATTATTATTATTATTATTATTATGGGCGCAAAAAGTGTTAAGAAAACTGCATTATGTTTCTCAATTATACGTGCTATGTCTCTTTCAAAGGTTACTATTATTGGATTTGTGGTTTATTAGCTTGAGTCCAGGTAAAGATTGAGTTTGCTTTTTATATAATATATGACCTCTTTTTGACAAATAAATCATTTGGGCAATTTCACTTTATTTTTGTTTTGCACAACAAGGTCACATGGCCACCTATCATTATGCATTAATTCTTTCACATGATTGCCATCTTCATAACCTAAAATAATAATATTTGTAGGGTATTGTTAAACTGTACAAATTGTTTAGTGAAAATAAATATCCAACACGTACGATTCAGATTATTTGCAGGGTATTTTAATCATTTGAACGATAACTCAAGTAAATTATGATTTTCCTTGAATTTGAATGAATTATGCTTGGAATTTTATATTCAGATTTTCATCTGTATTTTGATTCATGAATTAATCCAATAATTTATTATAAAATGAAAAGAAATATATAGTAATTAATTGATTATATATTATATGGTAATATATTGCTGGTTGCATTCAAAATTAGACATGCAAACGGTAAATTGAAGAAATTACTTGAATTATAGATAGAGGAACTCGAGTTCCCAAAAGAGATGATGATACTAAAAGAAAAACAGATTTTGAAATAAGTAGCCTTTGAAAATTTTCATGTCAACCTGTAATAATTTTATACTCTTTTTGACAAATGGAAAAAAATGCTGCACCAACTCCAAGGGATAAAAAGAATTTCACAGGGACATTTTTCTTTTTGGTAAATGATTCTGCAAGGACTTGGGATTGCTCAGGTCAAACATGCAATATGTAGTAATAGTATACATACAGTATACACTATTTTATGTCGAAAATAATAATAATAATAATAATCATAATAATAATAAACAGAATCAAGATTCAAGAACATGCAGGTGAATATTTGGTTTTAGGTTAGAAAAAATCCCGGGCATTAGATCTGGCGAACAAAACCAATGATTTTAGAGTAAATGGTACTAAACGTATTTAATATTTATGGAGGAATATGGTAGAAAAGAAAAGAGAGAAATAGTGTCGTGTGATGACGAATGGATTCAAGAGCATTTAAAAACTCACGTATAAACCAAAACACGTAGTCTGCGTCACTCTCTCATTTAGCTCGGCGATTTGACGACACTCATCATATAAAAAGACAACTCCTCCTATTAAAATTAAAATTCTCTGCGCATCAACCTCAGCTCAGTCCCCATTAACACACTCTACACTGCACTACATTTTCATTGGGATCTTTACCAGATTTTCCAAAATCCCCATTTCTTTATTTCTCCCTCTCACATCTCTCCAACCCAATTAATTATTTTTTAACTTATATATAATTATTTCTGCTAAAATAAAAGAACTTGTATCTGCAACCATAGCCCAAAGCTAAACTCTACACAGCCTCCTCGAAGCCCACTCCCAACTTAGCCATCCCTCTCTTCATCCCTTTGTTGTTGTTGTTATTAGGAATAAGAACAGAACAAATAGCTTTGTCAATGCAACTATTTTCGACATGACACTTGTAAATATCCCTTTTACTTATATATATATATATATATATATATATATATATATATATATATATATATATATATATATATATATATATATATATATATATACCAATATTTATTTTTTTTACCACTAAACATTTATATTCCTAATCCTTTTTACTGCCACAAGCATACGTCCTGAAATAGACGGAGACATTTGTATATATGTGCTTTTAAGACTAAATATATATATATGAAAAATCAAGAGGATAAAAAAAACACCACAAGTTTAATAACTTAAATGCCATGTAAATCAAATTTAACTTTAAAAGTTAATTTATTAAAAGAATTGCTGAATGGCTCATCGTTCAATGTACCAATTTTTGTGCTACATTTTGTCCTGCTGTATCAATTAAATGTTTTTATCTAACATATATGACAATATTAAACCACAGGTGCTCCCCTCTCTCTTCTTAAACTTTCTTTATTGAGTTTAAATAATACGAGAAGAAGATGATTAAATAAGTACAGTCGGAAAACATATTGCATATTATTCGCATGGCATTGAAAACGCTCCTTCCTTGTAAGCTTTCTTGAGTTGAAGAAAGAAAGAAACCGAAGTTTATCTTTTTCGGATTCAATAACTGTTGATAAAATTTTCTCATTTTCTTCGATCTTTAATGGCTGATCAGATACGTTTGCGGAGTTGTGACTGATAGTGAATCATTGACAGCATGTGAAACAAATTCAAGAGTAGCTAGGATGAGAAGGCTGGAGATATGTTTAAACAGTTTTCCTTTTGAAATGTTTTACAATGGATGGTTGAGATTTTGAGATATGAATACCCAACAGTGCATGCAGTAAATAAATGTATCTATTTGAAATATAATTAACTGTATAAAAGATTTAATGTTAAATTTTATTATGCAGATTACGAAAAGAATATTGAGAATTACTGAGATCGCTAAAAAACCAAAGAAAATGAATAAAAATCAGAGAGTACTAAATGAGGAAGCAGCGTTTGGAGTTTTTCTCATTTGCACTGTAATGGCTATCCATCGAATCATTCCATTTGCTGCAGCGAATTCCATCATTCCATTGTTTTAAAATTAAATTATTTCTGGCATTTCCCATCACCATCATAATTGCAACAGACAGAGCCAAACGAGATTTTTCCTATTTTCATTTTAGTCCTCTTCCCCCTTTCTCTGCTGCCTGCAGGTGCAGGCCCTACGACCCCCTTTTGCCTTTTGCTTTTATTTATTTTATTGTCTTCTCTACTAATTCTTTTTCAGTGTTTCTAATCAATAATTTAAAATGTATATTAGACTAGTAGTGATAAAATTTCACAAATGTTGATTAAAAAAGAAAACAAATACTCCATTTATTTATTTTCAAACGAAAAAATGAGAAAAAAAATTAAAATAATTTACTTCATCTTCACAAAAATAAGCTTGCTGTTAATTTTTGCAATAAAAAATAATAAAAGCTTATTGTGAATTCTATATAGATTATTATAAATCTTTCTTATATTTCTACACTTGGTTACCAATAAAACTAAAAATTAAAAAATATTTATATATCTATCACTAGTTTTCCATATTCAATAAAATTGTGACAAATTAAAAAAATAAAATAAAAACTGCTATTTCAAAAGAAAATGTTACAAGTCAAATGTACATGCCTATTATTTATGTGGGTGGAAAATGAATGGGATGGATTTGGTCTGAGAGAATGGGAGAAACAAATCAAAATTTTATGAATTATCAACTAAGTGAATTATAATTTAAATGAGCCATGTTAAACGAATTATAAATTGATCCTATTATTAACATATTGAGTTTTATAATGTTTATTTTTTTTATAAATTTACATGTATAATCTATAAAAATTATTATTATTTATTTACATTGTATAAAATATACAAAGAAATAATAAATATTATGAATGAATTATAAATAAATTGTAAATAGAAAATGGACGAGCAAGTAACCTTAACAGATAGAATAAATTAAATTATACATCCGTCATTGTGGGATTCGAATTATATTTAGATGACTCAGAATCTCGACACAAATATAGATTCAGCTCTCCCATAAAAAAAATATCATATCAAAGAAAACTGTTACTATACAGAAAATCCCAAAAGAGGGACAAGAACCAAATAATACGTAAAGGGGGCAGTAGGGTTCGAAGCTAAAACGCAGCATCTCTGCCCCTGTGCTTGAAACGTATGCAGAATGCGAGAGTGTTGGATTTTGATATTTGATTTTTATATAAAAATCCGTTTACAGTTTGATTTGATGATGCGATGGGTCCGAATCCGAACCAAAGCCTATCAGCAGGCCAAGTCAAACAAGGGATAAGACAGCTCCATTTAATTTTTATTTTCTACCCATTTACTCCCCTTTTTTAATACTACGACACTCTGTTTTTTCCATCCCTATTCTAATATTCCATTTCTCGTCTTTTACCTTTATTCGTTTTTTCCGTTTGCATTTTTTTTTATAAAATAAAAGATGCATATCATCTAATTACACGCAAAACGCTCCTAACTCAGCCTATAAAGATTGATTTAAATTCGTTTAATTTGCATATTTATATCGCTTGATCTATTTAAATACTATTTTATGTTTGTTATAATTTTATGATACACCTATTTAATTATTTGGTTAATAATGATCACTCGATTTAATTCAATTCATTTACAGTAAGCTGAATAGTGATTCACTTATTATCTGAATTTAAATTCGCCTTATTCAATCTATTTCTTTGGAATGATTTTTTTCATTAAAATGAACATTTGAATGCACTTACCGCTAATTAATTTTGAAAATCCCTAATCTATATTAAAAGGTATATATAATGATTTCTTTCATTTTAAACAAGTGTATATCTCAACCAGAATTTCTTATACAAACCCCTACGAGTGAATATTACCAAAAATATTTATCACTCAGTCAAACAAACTTCATTGCATTGACAATTGGAAATGACCATAATTATACCTTAGAAACTATTGTTTTCTTCGAATGAGTGCCTTGGATCATTTAACGGACCATATATCGTTAATAAGAGATAAAAATAATCACTCTCAATCGTTAATTTAAATTTAAAATTAAACAGTAAATAATAGTAATATAAATCAAAACAGAAAATTATGAATTAAAATTTATTGGGAGTGATATAAATATTGTGATGCTAGATTAACCACAAGTGTTTATTAATGTAGATTTTATGTTCAATCCTTAGCACGATCCAGGTGTCCTATGATTTTACATTAACCAACTATATATAAAATTTTGCTTGTTATAATAATTTAGATAAGATTTATTTTGTGAACACAATTACAAGTTGCTTTAGAGTTGACTTAGGCTGGCAAGTCCAATTGACAAATTTGATTTTAAAAGGACCCATAAATCAAATTTTCACGAAACTTTTTAATTAAGATTGGATTAGGTTGAAGACACCGCAACTAAAACTTCTCTTTTCCCATCATGCAAATAAAGTCCAATCACATCAAAATCACATCGAAACATTAGTAGTAGCCAACCCTATGGATCACATCAAGAGGAGAAGTAAATGTATTTACCAAGACGGTACCGTTCAGATTCAGAATTAACTTTTTTGGAATGTTAATTACAATTATAAATACTATTTAAACAGTCTCATGCTATGAACTCTACCATCTAGCTCAAAATCAAAACCAAACGAAAGCAGAAAAACGATCCTGCATTGAATCACGCGCTGAGTGAGAGAGTAGGACTTGGGAGGGAAAAAGTGGGGTAAAAAAAGAATTAATAAATGCGCGTGAGAGGAAGTGCGCGTATCCCAAGGTTCAGCGTACAACAGAACAGAGTAATGATAATTCCCTTGGGTGGACAGAAATGAATAGGATATTCTTTAGAGAATGCAGAAGCTGACTGTGATTTTAGTAAATGCTGTTTGTCTTTGCCATAGCTAGCAGCTGCCTCCTAGCCTACACCAACATTCAGATTTTGGACCACCATTTTTTTTTTAATTTTTCCAAACTTACTACTAATCATTCTATTCCTTTATTTTTGTCCTCTTCTATATATTCTGCTGCAACTTAGGTTTCTTTCCTTATAAATTCATTCATTTCGCACAAATATTTATATAGTCCCATGGTAATATTGAACAAATGTTAACAAGGTTGAGAAAAATTGAAAAACATATGCCTATGCAAACTTAAATTAATCATGCTACTCAATTTCGCATGCCAAAATATTTATATAAAAAAAAATCAATGCTCATATATATATATATATATACATATAAAAAGAAAGCCCTAATATAAAAAACCAAGAAGAAAAATAAGACTTCTTTTTAGCAAACACAATATTATACATTTTTGGACAGCATCTTATCCATGTTCCATGGTACTTCCTAATCGAGTAACCGACAATATGAGCTTCCAAGTCTTACAATACTTTTGGTTCGATGCACCGGATTGGAAGTGAATTTTTATTTGGTAAATTAAAAACTATATATGCATAAACGAGTTACAGGCAAATATTAGATATATTTAAGTTGAATTTGAAATTGATTTTATCTAATTTTTTATTTATTTAACAAAAATTAGGAAAGCAAGGATCCTCCTTAAAATTTAGGCATCCACTGGATATTTTTGAAGCTGAAGGAAATTTTTATGTTTTATCCATTGATTAATCCACTTGTATCGTGTTTGGTTTAATGCAAACAAGTGTCAACTTTTCTTTTTATACTCCCTTCATTCTTTTTTATCAATTACTTTTATTATTTTCATTAAAATTAAAAAATAATAAATAAATTTAAATTTAATATTAAATTATATGATTAAAACTAAATTATCAAATCTGATTGGTTCTGACTTTATTAAAAAAAATAAATTAAAATAATAAATTAAATTGTATTAAAAATTTAAAAGTAATAAATAAATAGAATTTACTTTTTATTCAAAAATAACAGATAAAAAAAAGAATAGAGTACTAAATTAAAAAAAATCATTTATTATCTTATGTTTTTGCCAATTTTAATATTTAAAAAAAGACAATTAATTATTAGTTATGCTCTAAAAATTGCACTAATTTTATTATATATAGGGCATATTTGAAAAAAATATATTTAAATATACCGGGTATTTTGAAAGTCACATTGTTAATAAATAAACTAAAAAAAAAGGATATCCATCTATAAATGAAAGGGAGTGTCATTTAAAAAAAAATGGGAAAGAATTTTAGAAGGATAAAATATTACCATTCTCTGAATATTTGTTCCGTGCACAGACGGTCAACATATTTCCGTGAAAAGAAAAGGTCAACATTTGAAATCAACAGGCAGTTTGATTCAATGAACCATTGATGATATGTAAGACTTTACCGAATAAATACTCAACATGAAATTTCAAAACCCTAATTAATCCTAAAAGGGTCGGGCTTTGATCGAGTCAATCCAACGGCGAATAACTGTAGTTTAAGTCCTTTTTCAAAACCGAAATCTTAGTCTGTATACACAGTTAAGAGGGGATTGAAATGTAATTGTATTTTGTTATCGAACTCTTAAATAGTTGCTCAAGTCAAACGAATGATAAAAGCTCTTCTCTTTTCTTAGAAAAGTCTAAGCTCAATAGTAGTATTTGTTTATTAAGCGCAGCGGACATTATGGAAAACGAGAGACCTTCCATCCATCCATCGTTAGCTTTCATACGAAAAAATAATCAAACCTTCCGATAGCATATCTGTATCTTGTCACGCAAGAGTATAAATGGCGTGAAACACGTGTCTGAATACTTTTTTTTTAATCAACGCTTTCTTTTGATGGGTTGAATACTTGTGTATATATATACACACAGTATCTCAATAATGACCATTTGATAATTTATATAGTTCGCTTTAAGATAGCATATATAATCTATACAAAACAATTAATCCAGGAAATTTCATTTTGTTCAATAATTACAGTTTCTATTGTTGAAGGATCGTTAGACCATCTTTAAGACTGAACCCTACTTGTACTTACGAGATAATAACTCTTCTATTATGGTGAAAAAGACATCCTATAATCCCTAAATTATATATATTTTTAGGTTAAATTTTTATATTTTTAGAAGTTTATATTGAAATTCTATATTTTTCGAACTATTCATGTTAAATCTAATGAGATGAGTCTGAAGAAATTAAAATGCATACTGTTATATAGTATCGGGTGACGTCAAATTAAAATGATGGTGAGACCTAACAAACATAAAGAATTGAATAAAAAATCAATTTATCATGTTTTGTATGTTTAAAATGTTTATATATTTATTTTTTTTATAGTTTGATTGGTCATATACTTATTTTAAATTGATCTCACATAATATTAATAATATTTGCCTTTTAATTTTTTCAATTCCATTTAAATTGTATCGAATATAAATGATTAAAAAAAGTTAAATTTTTAAAATATAAGAATTTAATGTAAAAATTATTAAAATTTGGAGATCCATAATACATTTTTCCTATTTAGTTATTTGATCAAAAGAAAAAGTCTCTAGCTTTCATATATATTATATAAATAATTAATAAAATTAGTCCGAATGATAATTAAATATAAAATAAAATAATCAAGCATTGAAAACGGCAGCCGCGATATCAAGCATTTAAGAGCACGTTAAAAGAAATTGGAAAAGTGTTATTTGATGCAATGATTTATGAAATTATTTTTCCGAGTAAGACATATCCATTCATTATGGACTTAAATTATTTTTCTGAGCAAGACATATCCATTCATTAAGCACTTAGTCATTAGCATAGCATCATGTGAAAAACAAAATCCTTAACAAGTATGAAATCCATCATAATCTTTTTGACAATATACGAAATAATTGAATAATTCAATTCATGACTAATTAAAGAGGAAGAAATTAAAAAAACAAGGGTAAATAGTGGGGATGTGCAAATGGTCGGTTTGATTTTAAACCGAACCGAAAAAATTAAAAACCAAAATTTGAAAAATATAAGAATCGAACCGAAATCTAAATTTATAGAACCAAAAACCGATTAAATCGAAATAAATTTAATCGATTAGGTTTTGTCCAACCGATTCTGAGTTAATATGGGTTGTTTCAGGCCCAATTCCAAAGCTGACTATAATTTGGTTTGGTGGACTTCAATTTAGTCCAGTTTTATTGCTACAAATGATGCAATAAATTATTCAGAAAATGCGAGTACATTGTATTCGATGTCACGATACCATAACAGAATATAATCGAATATAATCAATTATCACACTAGAAAAATACAGCTGAATACAAAGTAGTCATTCATCAAGTGAATGCATTATATTAAGATTTGTTTTGTCATGTATATAATGTATTCGGTTTTATTTTAGCATTCACTTTAAGTTTTTATTTTCCTTTCAATTTTTTTTATGCTTCGTGTCAATTCAATATTTTTTTTATAAAATTATAATACTACATTATATTGTCATATTCAATTAATATAAAATATTAATACAATATATTAACTAGTAATATAACGATATCATATTCACTTATTCCCGAAAATAATATAATCAATATTGTTATTTTATATTAACATAATACATTGTATACGGTAAAATTCATAAATGATTTTGTTATTATATATTAAAATAATACATTGTGTATTGTATACAATGTAATCCGATTTGTTATGCCATGTATATTTTAAAAGGATTTAAATTTATATTTTAATTCACTTCTAAATTTTAATTTTAATTCACTTGTAAAAAAAAATTAAAGTACAAATGAGAACACTAATACTCTACTACTAAATTTAATAAATTAAAGATTTAAATTTATATTTTAATTCACTTCTAAAACTAATACTCTACTAATCAATTTAATAAATTAAGGATTTAAATTTATATTTTAATTCAAAATTTTAATTTTAATTCACTTGTAAAAAAAATTAAAGTACAAACTAATATTCTACTGCTCAATTTAATAAATTAAGAATTTAAATTCATATTTTAATTCACTTCTAAAACTAACTCTACTAATTAATTTAATAAATTAAAGATTTAAATTTATATTTTAATTCACTTTTAAATTTTAATTTTAATTCACTTGTAAAAAAAATTAAAGTATAAAAATTGAGAACACTAATACTCTACTATTTAATTTAATAAATTAAAGATTTAAATTTATATTTTACTTCATATCTAAATTTTAATTTTAATTCACTTGTAAAAAAAATTAAAGTAACAAAATTGAGAAACAAAAAATATGTACCAACCAAGATTTGAACTCAATATCATTAGATCTTGATAGAGTTTTACGCCATCAATAAGTTAGAGTTTTTAATTTGATATTATAATATTATAAAATATATATATTTAAAAATTTCGATCTGTTCGGTTTTTTAATTTTAAAAATCAAAATAGAATCGATTAAATCGATTTTAAATTTCGATTCAGAATCTAAATAATCAAAAACTGAATTAATCGAACAAAATATATTAAATTTTATTTTATTCAATTCGATTTTTAATTTCGATTCGATTTTACACGCCACTAATAAATATTGTATTAGGCAGGAGTATTTCAACAGTCGGCACCGTCTCTATTCAAAACCTTAGCGCCCGCATTAGGCTAGAATAGCCTACAAGAAGGCTATAAAACTACAAATACTTTGTGCGTGTGAACATTTTTTAAATATATATAATTTTCATTTTATTTTTAAAGAAAAAGAAAATAGCAGATGGAAAGCAGAAACTAAATTACTAAAACGTGAATGATTTGATATTAAAGATTACAAATTTCCTTTTCCAAATTCATATTTTATTACTCCTGTTATTCCCTTTCTCGCCATCTCACCGTTGATTTCCCAGGGGATACGTGCCACTTCTGTAAGAACCAAAGTGTAGGGTTTAGATTTGATCATGGCCAGTTTCTTAATATTTTTTTTTATTTTTATTTTGTTGTGGGTCCAGTTTTGGCTTTCGTTGTCTATTTGTGGCCAGAAAATAGTTGACTCTGTATTTCATTGACGTGAAGCTTTGATATTAGTCAATAGTCCATTGTAACACCTAACCCTATGTAAAGCCTTTTCTTTCTTTCTATCTTTTTTTTTTTAATAATTTTGTTTTGGAAAGAATTTTATTTTTTAAAATATTATTTAATCAAACTTTATCAGTTTATTTATCATGGATGTGTTCTATGCTCGTGTAGAGCTAATATAAATCAAAATTTTCAACATAAGTTCAGAAATTTTTATTTCAAAAAAGTTACGATGTTACAAAAGTAATTGGATTTTTTTAAACAATTTTGAAACTTTTTCCATTTAAAATTAATTTTAAAGACAATAATTTCAAAGCTGGGACGTCACTAGATGCACGTAGTTAATTTTACGTATTAAGCATGTCGAATTATAGACCATTATTTACCGTTTACGTTTTTATGGATGAATAGAGAGAAATTTGTGAATTGGTCGAAAATTTACTAATTATGTTTTAGGTATTTAGAGGAAGCTTTTTGGGCCACATTACTTGTTGTGGGGACATGCAGGGACAGGTTAGTTGTTCCATTATAAATTTTAATAAATCAGTGTATTAATTTCGTTAAATTATTATATTAATTATATATATTTTTTAATTTTTGTGATTGGTTAACCAATATATTTAATTAGCTATTAAAAATTTGTAACATACAAATTATATAAATTATATTTTTTAGTTGTTAAAACTGCTTAAAAATAAAATATACGAATCAAATATAATATATATTAAAAAATAAAATAAAAATATAATTTAATTGAAAGAACTAAATAAATTTAACATAAAAGTAACAATTGAGTGCTTATTATACACATAATTGTAATAAGAAAACAATTGTAATGTGTTTCTCAGAGAAGATAATTTCAATGTTATTTGCTAAAAATATGTACAACAATGATATCTTAATAGTATTATAGTATAATATTTATAAAATATCAAAATATTAGAAAATTTAAATATAATAATTAAAATATATATAAATCGGTTAAGTTAACTACCTTTTTTAAGAATAAAAAATTATAATTTTAAATTATCTGTTTGATTAATATAAAATCGATTTAATTTTGAAGTGATTTTTTTTATTAATAAAAAAATTGATTTTGTTTCTTTCGGACCCCTAGCTTGTTGTACAGTGTACACAATGAACTATTCTAATTCTTTGATCTTTCTCTTCAGGAAAAAGGAAAGGAATCAAAAATCAAATTTAACAAGATAAAGAAGTTGTAAAAATTTTCAGAAAGAGGAGTGCAAGTCCAACTTCGGAGGAAGAGATTTGTATTTACGTTCTCATTCTTGTATAGATAGTTTCAAACTCGTTGATTGATTAGCACTTTCAAATTTAATATAACATTTGATATGAGAAATGTAGCTGTAAATCCAATTCTTAAATCACATCTAATAATATTCAAAAAATAATAAAATACTCGAACTGATTAATTTAAATATAAACAAAAAACAAAAACACATTTTCTCTTTGTCCAGTCACGCAGAAGTAATATATTATAAATAATTTTTTATAATATTTTTATAGGCTGAGAGGATGGAATTTAAATTTTAACCAAAACTAAAAATAATTAAACTTTCAAAATATTTCAACTAATCACGCATGCAATAACAAATTACAATCATTCTTAATTAGTAGTATTTAGATATATAGTATGGATAGCCTGTGACCCACCGTGACATGTCATCTTTTGTATTCTCAGTGACCAAAATAATCGATTTTTTGTTCCTTTGTCAAAAGTTATAATAATTGATTTGATAACACTATTTTCATGTGTCATATTGTATTTTCTCAGTGTAATTATTTTAAAGGAGAGGAATAAAACTGAAGCAGGCTAGTAAAGTAATAAATTAATTAATTAATTAAGCTGTATTTAACTTCCTGCAAGGTTCCTGCCTAACATTCATCTAAAATTATATTCTTAGGTTTGAAGTTATTATCTTTTATTAAATTCGTCACAAATTACATCATATAAAGAAATTTCTAGCCACTCCAAGTTGCGTACCGTGAGACAAAAACTAGCTTTTTTCACATATATATTTTTTTAATTTTTTGAATGCGACAAAAAATTAGAGCTAATTGCTTTAACAATGAATTACGGCTGCGTAAAGGAATTTCAGCTTCGTTCGTCAATTACAATCATTCTATTTACGAATGAAACACGTAAAAATTAGCTATATAGACTAAACCTCAACGTAGTTATAACCCGTAGTTAACACATTTAACCGGAGAAGGAAAGTAATTAATTAACGTGCTAATCCAGTTTATTTATATTCTGACTTGTTCGAAACTTTGAATTATTGTTAATTCGTTAATAATTTAATGTCCGTTTTTATATTTTATGCACCTGTTTAATTTATCTTTGGATTATCCATTAACTTAATTAGAAATGTAATTGTTTAATGGCCTGTTTAGTTAGATACTCTAATTGTGTTCCATTAATACAACGTCAGCTTAGTATTTTTTTAATAATTATTCAAGTTTTCTCACTTCTATTATTATTGTTTTTGTACTACCCTTTCATTTTTTTTAAATATATATCAGGGAAAATGATCAAATAACATTGAATTATCAATTATACAATCAAATTTATTTTAAATGTGGTAAGTCTAACTTTATGATTTGACTTAAACAACCCAAACCTTTTTTTTTAATTTTAATCTGAGCACCAGGTAATTAAGCATATTCGGGGCAAAAGAGTGTCGCAATTAAATAATTTTTAACTACTAGCTTACTGTTTTTTTTCTCATGTTATTAAATGTGCTGTTATTACTTAGCAGCATACGAGTGTTCGTGATATTTGATTTTTACTCAAATTTTTATCACGGAATAATTAATTATAGATTCTCTTCGATACTATACAATTTAGAATAGTGATTTAATATGTTTATGTATTATAACATATATAAATTTAAATTATTATATTAAAATTTTAATTTTAATTTTACTGTTCATATTTACGGTGCATCGAATTCTAGCAGCCGAATACATTACTGAAATTTTTTTTAAAAAGAATTATACTCGGTGTAGAAATATAAAGTAGGATGGCCAAAATGGTAAAAAACAAAAGGGGTGCTTCTGTGGCTGGATATAGTACAGTCAAAAGGGGTGTCCCAAAAGAAACAGAATTCCAAATTGGAAACAAAATAAAATGAAAATAATAATTCTTCATGGGCATTTTGTGATCATGACGACGTTGGCATATTATAGGATTTTTCTTCTTTTTTAATGTGAGAGAAAAGAAACAAATGTCAAAGCAAAAGCAGTTTGGTTTTGTTGTTGTTTATATTAGAGCAAATCGCATGGCAATAGGCATAATGATTTTCAGCGAAGAAGAGAATTGAGCAAAGATCAGAAACTCGTGATTTTAAATTTTAAGTACTCTCTCTCTCTCTCTCCGTGCAACAGCTAACAGAGAGGACTGAACAACAAGCAGAAGGCAGGTATTATCAGTCCTTAAGGAATTTACAGCTTCGTCTCTTCCTTTTCTCGTGATCTCTTCCATGCCCCATAAAAGCTTCTTCCTTTCTCTCTCTCCTTTCTTGTTTTCCTCCTGTTTATATATTTTTAACCTTTTCAATTCTCTTCTTTCTATTCTTTACCTCCAACACGTTTGATATAAAGAGAAATAACTCCGTTTCAGAAACTGAGTCAAACAAACGAAATTCTAGAAGGAAGGAGGACCCAAGTGGTGAAACTTGGATTATAGCAAGAAAGGAAGGTTTTTCACAGTTACCCAGTTGGATTTTTGAAGGGGTCTAGTGAAGAGAAGAACTAAAAAATGGGTAGTTGTGGAAGAAGTGGCAGTGTTAGGCAATATGTAAGATCAAAAGTGCCTCGTTTGCGATGGACTCCTGAGCTTCATCACTGCTTTGTTCATGCTATTGAGAGGCTTGGTGGTCAAGATAGTAAGCATGTTTTTATTTTTATATATTTATGGTTTTTGTTAATTCTGTATTTAATTTTCTGTTTTATGATTAATTGCTTCTTTTGTAGAAGCCACGCCTAAGCTTGTTCTTCAATTGATGGATGTTAAAGGACTCACCATTTCACATGTGAAGAGCCATCTCCAGGTTTGCTTTTTGATTCTTCTGATCTTTGTCTTCTTGCTTTTCAAGTTCTACTCTTGTCTTAGCAAACTGCTAAATAATTTCTCCTGATTGGGTTGAATGGTTGATCAGATGTATAGAAGCATAAGGAGTGATCTGGGGAAACAAGGTAAAGAAAATTCTTTTCATTTCCGTTCCATCGTTGTTTGTGTGTATTGGCATTAATGGCGGACTTTGAATCACACTTTCCCCTAATGGTTCTTATCCACAGTTGAGAATCAAAGATTCATTCATAGGAATTTTTCACACGTAAAAGTTTGTTTTTGGGAAGGGGTTGGAGACTCACTTCATTTATTATCTCTCAATTTTTCTGGTAGAATTTATGCCAAAAGAGTTGAGAACAGAATAAAACCTGTATCCCTTTCAGATCTTCTAATATTAGTATTTTCTGATGAAACCCATAACCTTCCAATTGATACTGCAATCCATCTTCTGCTTTGATGTTCTGTGTAATATTAAATCCTCATGTTAAATGCCATTGACTTGTTTGCTTTTATTCCCCCCTACAACTTTTATCAAAAGCCACATCTACAAATCGTACTAATTATGTAAAGAAAGGCCTATTGCTTCCATAGCTTTTGTCATCTTTTTGTATTTCTCTGTGACAGATAAGGGCTCTACCCATTATAGAAGACAATCTTTTGAGGACCATGATGAAGTGAAAGCCATTGAAGAATCAGATTCTCATTTCATCTACAGTACTTTCTCTTCTAAAAGGTCAGCTTAGACTTTGTAAAGATCAAAAAAGAAAGTGGGTAGTCCTAGAAACAAACAAAAAGAGATTTGCAATGTTTCTTTATGATCTTTTCCTTTCAAACTCTTTTACTTTATTTTGATATTTTCTTTATTTTCTTCATTTCAAGTTCTTTTTGTTTGATCTCTCTTTTCTTCTGCAGACCACGAATCGAGACCAGGAGTTCAATCTCTGATCAGAACCTGCAATGCAGCCAAGGAATATGTGAAACAGTCACCAATCCGTACTCTGTGGATGATTTTATGGGAATAAAAGAAGCTAATGGTGCTGCTTTCAGATGGGAGCAGTCTCATTCTAAGCCCAAATCAACAGCCTTCTTTCTGCCACATGATCTTTATAGCCTCAACACTTTGAATCATGCGGTTGGAGAATCTGATCTTCTCAAGGTACACTTTAAATAAATCCCGTCTCAGCCTTTTTACTGAGGTTGAGTGCCATTTTGGTATTTGGTTTCATCTTTCAAGCTTTAAGTTTTAACCAAGTCAAATATAAGGCGGCCTCTAATTTTGCAATTTCCAGTAAATCACACTTGTGACCGACGGTGCCATGGATGGAATCTCCATGTTTTTTCTGGTCAATAGGTAAAATATATAGTTATAGCTTAATAGGCCATTTATCAAGTAATAATACAAAGCTTATTCTTTTCTCGTTTTTTATATTCCTCAGTCAATGCTCTTGCGAATAACACATTACTGCCCATGTAATTTCCTTCGTTCTTTCAAGCATCCTTGTTAAAATCTTATTTTAATATTTTTTTTTTAAATATTTTTTGGATTTGCGCAACTGCCCCCAATTTTCCTCATTACATTCTGTGGTCCAGTTACTGTTGTAGATGGTGGGGGGACCTCTGATATGGAAGGGAAAATGGAAATTCAAAATGAGAATTTATTTCAGAGTATCAAGCAACTCATAGTTCAATGGGAACAACTTCATCTACTACCTTAAACTTAATTGTTCTAGTTTAACTCTAAAGCCACTTCAAGTCATTGTCCAGTTTTTCATCAGAATTTTTCTTCTGCTCGGTTACATCTTATCAGAATGCCACATGTAATGTCCTAAGAAATGCAAACCTGTGTAATGAGCTGGTTGGCCAATCTTTTTCTTTGGAAGGCTAGGGTTCCATATTTTTAATATATATATATATATATTAAAGATAAACTCTATCTACATAATTGCTTTAACAAGAACTTTTCTGACTCCATTTGCAGTCCTTTTTGTTCTGAAGGGAATTAGTATCTTTTTCCTTGTTATTCTTTTTATTATTCTGGAGTAAGTAAAAGTTGCTGTATGCTTGCAATTTGAAATGAAAAATATGGGAATTGCAGGTTGGCAAGGCAAAGGATCACGAGTACAAGCCAGCAGCTGCTGCACAAATGTGGAAACCTGAGGCTACTGGAAGTGGAAGAGCAGAAGAAGAAAGTGGGCGTGGTTGTGAGTTATCATTATCACTCTCATTGCTCCATCCATCTTCACAAAGAAGTAATGCTTCGTCAACTAGTGAGATCAGTGAAGCATTTTCATTATATTATGGGTCTCCTTCTAATACATTGAAAGACTGGTCTGGTTCTTCTTCAGGAAAACGTAGTATTAATTTGGATCTATCCATTGCTCTTTGTGGTAGTTAGTGTACGGTGCAAAGAGAGTTTTCAGCTGTTCTTGTAATACTTCTCAATGTTTTTGTTTCCTTTGGAATATTTTTCTGAGTCCATTTTTGTGATCCTTCTTTTGTATTTTTAATTTTAGGCATTTTGTTCATTCACCTTCGGTTTAGTTTTCATTCCATAAATGAGTCTGGAGCTTAAACTACTAACCTTTTTTCTTTCTATCAGTCTCCACAATGTTCATTATATTAATTTTTATGTATGATGTGGAAAATTACCTACTTTGATATTAATTATTGAGAATTCCTTGACTATACCAATTAATAATGCTATAAAATATCTAAAGTAATTGACAAATTCTTTTTTTCTTTTCTTTTTTTTTTTATAATTTATTTAGATTCAGTGTATTGGGTGTCTTGCCAGATTCAAATGTGCAGAGGTTGAATTGTCGATTAGCCCGTAAAAGTCTTCAAAATTAAGGAAAAAAATAAAATATTTGAAACTCTCAATCAGTCTGTGCCTCATCCCTTTAATGTGAAGTTGCAACCAACGAATGGAAGAATCTTTGCGGGCAAGTGTGAGCTCCGAATGAAGAATTCACTAGTGATGCTCCGAGTATATAGGTATTCATATTGCACATCCAGAAGCCTAGCCATCATTTCATTCCTTCCTCTCTCTCTCTTCCTGTTTTTCTTCTTATAATTGAGTGAGATCAATTTTAAAAACCATTAAAATTACAAGTTCTTTTTTAAATTTTGCTTAGTTGAGTAAGATCTAGCTATGCCCTTGATCATGGAAGAATTTTATTTAATAAAGCGAATCGATAATAAGTTTAATAAAGCAATATTCATTTTTGTTTCATTCGTTATTGAAATTTTGTTTATTTAAATGTATATGCATATCATAATTGAAATCTTAAAAAATAAATCTATCATAATTGATCATTTTTATTTTTATTTTATTTTTAATATCTAATATCTAATTAGATAGAATGTATAATATCTAATTTTAAAATATTTTTTATGTACATATATTTATTATGTATAATATCTAATTTTAAATATTTTTTATGTACATATATTTATTGTAATTGCTACCTTTTGATATATATATATATATATATATATATATATATATATATATATATATATATATATATATATATATATATATAATGCGATTAAATAAAATTTAATGCACTTGGGTATATTTAATCTTGCCCTCCCAATTAAGAATTTTTGGTTTTTGATAACAATTCAGATTATGGGATTGCTATCTTGGTCAAGTTTGGATGATAAAGTCCTTCACAGCTACTCGAGTGCTTGGAAATAGAGAATTTTGATGGAGTTTTCGATGAAGAAAAACTCCGACACTCAAGTCAGTTTAATATTTAGAGAACGATTATCAGAATAGAATTGTCTAAGAGAGAAAAATATCAAATATTCAGCCTATTTATAGGAATACAAATTCTATTTTAGTTTAGTTAGAATTCAGTTTTCTAGCTAGGATGGATTCCTATCGCCAACAGGAAGTCCATTTAGAAAAATATCTAATCTGATCAGGAAATTGGATTGAGATTCTAGAATAGGAGTTTCACCTATTTTAGGTAACTAGGAGTCCCTATCGAAGTGTAACTCCAAAAATGACTTCGCCATGCTACCAGTTCGGATCTGAGGTAAATTGAGCAACCTGATGACTCGGCTACCAGAATGAGCCTGGTTAGGCAGTTCGATTATCATAAGTTCCCCCAAGGTACAACACATTTATGTCGAGGAGACGTTACAAATGCTAAGGCGCCAATAGATCTAACATCCACACAAAACGAAGCATCCCTTTGATCTCTGTAACAATAATGGTTGCAATAAAGTCTCATCGATCTTTGTAACGATAATAGCTGTGCTTAAGAGCGTTTTGATTCCTGTATAGCCATAAATGCAAGCAAGCTGTAATTTCTAAACTCATCATGACCGGACACGTGTCGTTCATCTAACGACTCTTCTCTTTTATAAAAGCTTCATTCCATTTCTCATTGTTACGTTTCCTGCTTTGTGATTTCGTTCTCCTCCTTCATTTTGTTCTACTTCCTTCACTCGCCTTGCTGCATTCTTGCATTCTTTTTCCTTTTTTGAGATTCATCTTCGATTTCCACATGTTAGTGACCTAGATCTTTCCTTTTATTTCTATATTGCCATTTTTATATTTATTTATCTAGAAAATGAGTGGTTCAAAAGGTTTGAGTGATATTAGGATTAGTAAGGGTCTGTTAGACAACAACACCCTAAGCACATCAACCAACAACCCGAATTTAGAGAGTTCGATATTCCAGGCTCCAGTTTTAAGTGAGCCTAAGACAAAAAGAAAAGCTGTGCGAGCCAAACCACGAGTGGAAAACATTGGCTCAGCTATCAAAATAATTAATCTCATTGACTTGAGGTAGAGGCTGGGGATTTTGCTACAGTACGATCTTTTTGCTTCGAGTCCTACTATCCGAGCTAATGCACATTTTAGCCGCAAGAAGAAGTTTTTCCTCTATGAGGTTGACATGCAAGCTGGAGTCACTATTCCTTTAACTCGATTTGAGGTGGCCTATCTAAACTTCTACGACATCACTGTGGGGTAGCTTCACCCCAATGCTTTGCTTGCTCCGATAACTTTGCAAATATAGACCGTTGAGCATGGCATAGATCTTACCATCAGATTATTCAGAGCAACCCATGTGGTCGATTTGCGAATAATGATGGAAGACCACTACTACATTCAAGCTGAGTAGAATATGGCATATTCACATGAAAGCCAGAGTTGTTAAAGAACTGAAAGAATCACTTATTCATTGTAAGGAGCAAGCAGGACTATCTTATTCAAACTTCCTGGGGGCGATTAGTCAATAGGAATGGCGATGCCCTTCTGCTAACTGAAGAGGAAGAGAAAACCCTAGCTCAGTGGAGAGAGCTCGCCTAAAACATGATAAACATTTATGAACAACTCGATCCTTTCCATCCTAAAGAAAATTCCAAAAAGTGAGGTAATTGAATTTGTATTTGTAGAGATAAAATCTAATATATTCTCATTGTGCATTTATTTTGCAGCTATAAAAAGGACGAGCAAGCCCAACATAACTAAAAAGATGAAGCAGAAGAGGCCTAGGACAAGGACAAACCAGGACCAAGCTGAGCTGAGCCAACTTTGGACAAAAGCAAACCAAAGATAACCCACTGCCGTTATCTCTAGGAGTCCAGCTCCGACCCATCCTACTATAAGCCCCTTCATCAACAACCCTTAAGATAATGCCATTGCTATCTTGGATACTGCTCCTCTCTCTGAGTATAATAGGCCAATCGCCATTATGCCTGGCCTTTCCACTCTTCGCTCCCTCAAAAAGGAGTTCGCTCCTCCCCTTCCAAACTGGGAAGCCAAACTCAATGCCTTGGTTGACGAGGTTCAAGGGTTCTAGTAGCAGCATAAATGATCTTACTGCTCATCTAAACCTGACTTCATCAGCTTCATCTACTTGATCATTGGTGTCCTAAGTGAGGTGGCACCTTTACTAAATTTGTACATTGATTGCCTTTGCAGCATGGTACGAAGGCACCAAGTGGAGGTAAGCTTACCAAACTTTTTCTTCTCTTTTATTTTAAAGTGTGCTTGACTTGATTTTCCATTCAGGGGGGCCATTTATGGAAATGCTGTGATAAAAAAGATGAATAGGTTGTTTAATCTAGTGAAGGCAGAGAAGCAAAATTTTTTGGGTTGAAAACAAAGCTCGAGGAGATTGAGCAAAAGGTCACTAGTGCTAAAAAAAGGCTATTGAGCTAAAGCCAAGGCAAACAAAGTGATAAAGTCTCTTTGAAAGGCTACTGAAGTTCTAAAGGCATTTGAAGAGACTACTCGAAAGTTTGCCAAGGCAGAGGCACAATTGGCTAAGGGAAAGGAGGTGCTTCAAGCTTTGAAGGCCGTACTGAAGAGGAGCTAGGAAGAGAAGGCTCACTTAAAGAAGAAATGTGCCATGCTAGAAGACCAGTCCACTGAGCTTGCTGCCAACAAGTGCATTGCTTATGGCACCAAGCTTATCGATGCTGTAAAAAAGAAGTTCCCTAACAAAGACTTCACCTAGATGGATGAGATCTACCCCTGTAGCACCCCAAAAATTCGGATTGATTATAGTTGGTAAACAATACCTTTTGGTACCAGTTTGTAAGGATCAATTATTAAGAATCTGATATAAGTTAGTATTATTTTTGGGTTTTAATTTAATAATTGTTAATTAAAACATATTATGAAAATTAATATAAAATGATAATAATAATAAATATTTTAATAATAATAATGGTAGATATTTTAAGATTTATCTAGAAAAAGAGAAATAGTGGGATAAAATAAAAAGAAGGTTGTATGTGTGGTTAAAATTTAAAAGAGAAAAAGAAAGAAATAAAAAAAAGAAGTAAAAGCAATTAAAAAGAAAGAGAAAACGGGAGGGAGAGGGAGGAGGAAGGGGCAAAGGTGGTGATGGCCTTGGTCCCGTTGGCTGGCCGTCGTTCATGACACTGGCGAGGAGGCTCCGATCGTTGCCACCATCGTTCTCCATTTACCTCTTCCCCCACAAGCGCCATTTCTCTTTGGCTCCATTTCCTTTCGATTTCCCCCACCACCATCGTAGCTTCTTTCTCTTTTTTTGGTGGTTTTCGATGGCAATTAAGGGAGCTAACGGCACCGGTGGGATCCCGAGGCTGTGGCGATTCCTCCGGTTGCTACCACTCCTCCCCACTTGTCGAAAGCAAGGAGATTGACGATGGTGAGAGAGGGATGTTTAGGCTTCAATCCCGTTGAACGACGACAGTCTTTGGGCGCGTGAGCATCGCCTGGAAGTTACCGATGCCTTGATCTACCAGTGGACGGCTTCGGTGTCTTTCCAACAAGTCTCCGGTGAGGCTCCGACGAGACTCCGAATAGGCAAAATGGAGAGGGCATTCTGGGCTTTGACTCTACGGTATGGGAACTATGTTAAAAGTTTAATTTCATGTATAAGATTGAAGCAAGATTTGATTAAGTTTTCTGAGATTATGATAGTAATAGGGTATCTGTTCTTGCATGCAAGCCATTAAAATGATGTTGAGAGATAGTAGATTTAATACAGTAAATTTAAAATTGGAATTGTAGGTGATTGATGGTTAAATCATAAGATTGGGTGAGTTTGTTGCTTTGTTATAGGAATGTTTCTTTTTCTTTTTGAATTAGAATTATATTAAATGATAGATTTAGGAGATTAATTATATTTGAAATTAAAAGTTTGTTTCATGTGAGTGTTTGTGCAGAATTGTAAGAAATTCCTAATCCTTTTCTATGTGTTGATTCTATCACCAGTATCTAACTAAAAGGCCTGCCAATGCCTGATTACAGGTGCCAACTGAAAATGCCTATCAACTTTCCTAGTACAATATATTTAGCTACTTTTGAACATATTAAAATTTTTGCAAAATTCACTTTTGGTAAATATTGGTTGTTTCTTATTAGCTTTGTTGCGAATCAGCCTGGAATCATTAATTTGCATTACTTCCTCCAAAAAAGGCCCATAAAGTCTTTATTTGAGTCTTTATATGTTAAGAAATTGTACTTCTTGAAGAGAGTTAACTTTTTATTTTCTGATTCAAGATCAAAGCCTAAGGGCTGAAAAACTCTCAGGCTGTCAGAACTGTTCCTAATTATATCAGATTTTCTGTATAACTAGTAATAATATGATTTATTCATGGATTGAAAAGAGAATTGAACAGTGTAATATCAGCTTTGTTAACTGTCACTGTAGGGATTATCAGTGAAAATTGGGCATGTCATGTAATGTTAAACATAAGAATGAGATAATTTTTGTTTTAAGAGTATAGTGAAAGTCAATTACTTGACTTTGAATGTCTGTTCTTTTGGTTGTGGAATTGGTTTAATAGTAAAGTAATGATGTCTTGTCTTTTAACTGTTACTCTTTCACACTATTAATTATGGTTTAAACACAGCTTTTCGTATATAAAAAGGAGCTTAGTTGGTAATGGAATTGTTTTTGTTTTACAAATTAATTGTTTAACTTATAACAATGTAATTCCTGAGTATACTAGCAATATGATATAATTGGAAATATTAAGGATTATAAGCTTATTGTTTAGTTAGTAAGGAGAGTACATGGTAAAAGTTTGAAAAGTACAATGTCCACGGGTGTTTGTTGTCGATTTCTGCCTTTATTGACAAATAAATAAAATAATAAAGAGTTTAGCCAAAGCATCAATTTTATTAAGATTGTTTTTAAATAAGTTCAATTTGACATATGATGACATAATGATATATGGATTTACTCTATGATTATATGGGTTGATAAAATTATAATATAGTAATATGCCTTTGTTATAATAATAAGAATTTATATCAAATAATCGTTGTTGCTATCATTGCATAACTTTTAATTTAGTAAAAGAAAGGTGACTAGGTAATGAGGATTAAAGTCTTAATAAATTAGTTACATGTACAGTATTTGATCAAGTCAAAAAGGAAAAAGAGGTTACTCTTTGGAGATAGTTAAAGTTAACTAAAGTTTTATTCTCATTTTTTACTATAAAACTTATACAAGTATGGGGTTATGAAGTATTTTAACTTCCTATATGCTATTATCTTTCATGATGTATTTTGCTAAGGTATTAAACAAAGAAGTTATTTGACACGTAAGAGATTATGATAGAGTATAAAGATGATTATTTGAGATTGAATAGACTATAGGCGAAAACTATAATGTTATAATATAAAGCAAGTGAGAATGTAACTAGTATAGTAACAAGCTATTGGTATAAATGTGACACATTTACCTCTCTTGATACATTCTTGTCTGGTACTTGAATAATCATTATGAGCATTATTACACTAAATGGAGTGGATATAGTGCCATGTTTATGCTTTTATAATGGTATAAGAAACTGATGTTAAAAATGTTATACTTTTACACATGATTGCCTTGATATATGACTATTTAAGATGATATAGTTACATATATAAGCATGATATTAAATTTATATACATATATAGACATCTCTATTAAGGTAATACATTGAATACATGTATCGAATATAATATGTTTGATGATTAAGTTAAGTACAATGGAGCATGGGAGATGGTTATGATGAACCATGCAGGTACGTCCATCTCAAATGATTATGTGTTTATATGCTATTTTAGGCACTCATGGTGGGTGTGATTATATATGATTTCATTCTCATGAAAACAGTCTGGCAATGCATGAACTACAATGACAAGTATAAGTATTGTTAACATGTGGCTATTAGAAAGTTTAAAAGTAATTTAAAAGAATGTATATAAAGTAGATTCCTTTAATGACTGAAGAGTAATTTAAAGAGAATTTGTTGAATTATTGTGAAATAATTCATGATATAAGTGAAATATGGTTCATAAATTGTACAAAAATATTGAAGATTCTGAATAACTGTATTTTCTGGATTGAAAAGGAATTGAAATGATGAGAGATTTGATAAATATTTTTAAAGTAAGTGAAATTTTGTGCCCTTAAAAAATAGTCTGACAGTAAAAACTAGCTCAGGATATAATTGACTGGCCATAAGGATATCTGTACCGCGGTGCAAGTCATGGCGACTTACTTCGCTATGGTAGGATCATTGATCTCCATAGTAATTATCTGTATCTATTATCTGTTCTATGGAGAAATGGTCCATTGGAGCCATTTCTCAATCTGTTGTGGCCCTGTGGGGTCCACATCCTGTATATCCAGTCTGAGTATTTCTGTCGACACTGTACTAGGGGCATTAATATGAAAATAAGTTAAAAAGTGTAAAAGATAAGAAATGTTATAGTTTAGAACTAATTTGCATAAGAATTATCCTTTTATATATGTACAGTAAATGGATAATAAATTGAAAGTTATAATATTGATGAGCATGTGATACTTTAGTACATAATATATGACACACTATGGTGTTAAGTAATATATAGTTCACCTTATTAAGATTATTTTAATGATTACATGAAAGTGAATTTAGAATGCATACTATATTTTAATGATGTATATGTATGAAGGAATTATACCAAATGTCTTTTGTGGTAACAATTAATGATGAATTGCTTACCGAGTTATTAAATTTTGTTGCCTATATGAGTAAGATGTTCTGTAGCTTATGCTTGTGATTTATTGTTAAATGTAAGAACTGGGATCTAAGGAAATTAAAGGTATCAACTAGGAGTATTATTAACTTTGTATTTGTATAATTGATGTTACGTGTTCAAAAGATTATCTTTAGATTATACTATTTCCCATTAAGCTTTATAGCTTAGCATGAGTTTTGTTATCCGTGTAGGTAACAGGATAGGTTGGTTTTTGGTTAGACAACTGCTATGGCTCAACCATCAGAAGAGGAGATCTAGTTTCGGGCAACTCACCTTTGAGATTTACAGATGTAGTGAGGCGATTTAAACGTAAATTATTTTTTTTTATTTTGAAGTATTATAGCGGTTTAAAAGTGTAATATGTCATATTGAATTATCTTAGAAAATGTGATAAATAATGAGAATAGATGTATGAGATGCTAGTACAAATTATTTTTGTATTGTTGTGCCCCTGAAGGGTTGAGAAAAATTGTCTGATTTTCAGGTGGATTAGATAAGTTTTTAGACGTTATATTATCGGATTTTTATTTGGTAATTAGTCACTTGGACAATTATAGTTTTATCGACTTACTTAATTTATAAGTATTTCTTTTTGGACAAGTCTGGAGTCGATAGGATAGTTAAGATTTTAAAAGAAAAAAATTTTTCCGACTTATCACTAGTTTCAGTTAAACTGTTCCGTAAGGGTATTACAACTCCGACGAAGAGTAGTTAGGTTTTTCGCTTCTAATGTAATAGTCAAAGCTTGCCGTTGTGATAAGTTTTTCTAATGAATTTTGTTATTACAATGAAGTGGCTTCTGCTTGCCGATCTTCATTTTGTTAATAAATTATTTACTTTATCTTGATCTTGATTCTATGAGTAGATAATTTATTCGTCAAATTGCGCTAATAAGTCACACTCCAATGTAGGCAATATATTAAACTGATAGATCATTAAGCATTACAAATGACTAAAGCTTGAAATATTTTGAAGACATTAAGATAAAATACTGAGCTAAAATTCGAGTTATAGACTGATAGATTGTTAAGTAATGAAATATTAAGCTTGGGGAAACTACTAAGCTGGGAATTTGCTCGTGGTGTAACTACCAAATTGAGTTATAATATAAAAAATTCTCGTGGAAAAACTGCCGAATTTGAGCTTAAGTAATTGAAAAATGCTCATGGAGATACTTTCAAATTGAGCTAAAAACAAAAAAAAATGCTCTTGGTGAAACTGCCAAATGAGCTAAAAACAATAAATAATGTTCTTGGTGAAACTGCCAAACTTCGTGTAATGATCCACTGTAAAAACCAAAACTTCCTCCATCCAGTGGCCAATGGAAAAAGGGCTAAGTATATTTGTAAGGACCTAAAATAAATTCTAGTAGAATTTAAGGGCAATTACATGTTATTAAAGTCTAATTAAGTATTATTGGATGAATTATTAGTAGTTAAGATCTAATGAATTCATGAGCTTATTTGATAGAGCATACAATAGTCAATTGATATTATAGTATATAATGTGTATAATTGGAATAAAATATAGTTAAGATATTATTTGGGGCATATATGTTATTAAGTTATAATTAATTATGTAATTAATGTGTGTGAATTATATGGTATGAATTTTATAAGATTATAATTAAAATTATTATTATTGGTTTAATAATATTCAAGGGTATAATTGAAGTATGAAGTATTAGTTTAGAGATCAATTTGTAAATATGACATCTTAAGTGTTAAATGTGAATAAAAGAATGAATTGAGAGGTTGATTTAAGAGAAGTATAAAATATATAGGTTAATGTTAAACATATAAGAAGATGAGAGGTATTGGTATAACATGCAAAATTTTGAGGGACCAAGAAATAAATTTACCTTGTCATTATATATAATTAAATTTTAGAAGAGAGAGATGAGGAGGACGACATTCACTTGAGGAAGTTACAGAAATTTTCTCTCTTCTCACTCTTACATCCATTGTTAAGCATATCTAAGAAATCCTTAAAGAAAAATCATTGCATGTGGAATTAATCAAGGATAGCTAGTGTTAAACATTAAGGAGAAGAAAAAGGTGGGAGGAGGAACAAGAAAAAAAGGACTTGCAATGGATTGAGAGTTAAAGGAAAATTTTTGGCTAAGGTATGAGATTAAAATTTTCATGTTTGCATGTGGATGATGTTAGTAGAAACATGATGTAAATGATTTGAATTTTGAACAATGAAAAAGAGAGCAAGTGTTAAGTAGTGTTGCTTGAAGAGATGACATGAAACATTGTGACCTAGTGACTGTAATTCCAGCATAAATTGAATTAGAAAACTAAAATTGAGACCATTCAAATTTCTAAGGTTACTTAAGAGATATACCTACAAATTTGTAGAAGGGACCAAGCCCTAATTCTACCTTTAAGTCATCCATATGAATTATTGAATTTTAGATGAGCTGTTAATTCCGATTCTGGAACAGGTTATTGTAATAATGATACATCTTTGTGTACATTGGTTAGAATGTTATGAGATTAATTTCTATGAAAAATAGATTTAAAAATCTACAATTCATAAGAGGAAGCTAAGCCTAAATCTGTCTTTAAACATGTTAAATTTTAGCTTGAAACCAGACCTGCTCACAGTACGGTTCTTAAGAATAGTACTCAGAAAAATGTAAATATCTTGAGTTATAGTAATGATATTGAAATGATTTTTGATGTTCTAGAAACTAGAAACATAGGGTAACAAGTTTGTAGAAGGAATTTTTTGCTAAAAATGATATTTTATAGGTCAGAAACGTGATATAAGTTGAATATGGAATTCTACCTCTGGGAAGATTTTATGTCACAGTTACTAGGTTTTTATTAATAACCGTGAGATAGTCTAGTTTTCAGTTCAGAATCGAAATGCAACCTATGTCACAGTTACCTGGTATGACCTAATGACTGTGACCCATTTATACTTCACTTAAAGGTTCCAAATGGATAGTAATGGATATCTAAACTATTTTCATTGTAAATTAAATAATTTCTAGCTTAGAAATACATGTATTTAATTTGAGTTATGATTATGTATATATACGTTATTTACCTGTTGTTATGTTATTTGTATGCTAACATGGAAGCACATTGAATTATGTATGGCATATGATAGGTTTATTGATAAAGGCATATATATAAACATTCATATATGATCAACTTATGAACAAGCTTGTTATATGCAAACATACTTACATGTATGTACATCTATGATAGAGTAAATGTGTATGTCAACATGCACTTATACTATGAAGTAGGTGATGCTTTAACATGACTATGAACATAGGTGATGCCAAATGATAACATGTTCAATTATATGATCATGATGATATGTATATTCAAATACTGATACTCGTTTTACTATATGAATACATGAATACATGTTTATACATTGGAGATTGTGTATTATGATATGATCACATACATGTACAAAGTGTATAATATAAGTACAAACATGAGATTTAAGGGTGTTTCATGGTGCTTGAATGATAACATGTTAAAGTACATAGTTACGATGTTATATGTTCAATTTTAGACACTTATATTGTTATATGACTTTATGAATACATGTGTATATAAATACACTAGAGATTGTGTATCTTTTTACATAATCACATACATGATGAGTTATATTGTAAAGTTTTAAGAATGAGGCATATTTTATGATGAGCACTTGAACAGGCATGACATAATACTTGATTGACATAGCATGTTAAAAAGTATTTGAATCATTATTATGAACCTTGCATGCATAATTATGCCATAGCAATAATACAACAATCCTATGATTATGCATGTGCCAACAATACTCACCCCCAAGTTATGGTCACACTCATCAAAGTATAAGGCACTTATCTAAGACATTAATGTATACTCACATGAGGCATGAAATATGATTTAATTAATTCTTAGTTTCACTATTTTTATAAAGACATAAACAAAGTTTCTATATATGTTTGGTGTTATATTATTCTGATATGTTAATGTATATAGTCTCATTAATTTGATTATAAGAAGTGTGTTGGCATAGAATAGTTCTTGAAGTAACTGAATTGTAATAATACATAATTGATATTGAAGCTTATATAGCTACCTCACCTGAATGTTGTGGTTTTTGCTATCACAGGTGTTGAATAAATGTAAATGTGTGCTTAACTCTTATTATATCCTGAGTTTATTGACAACTATAAGTTTAATGTATTTGCAAGTTTGTTTTAATAAACTCTTATAACAATAAATGACAGTATTTGTTAATTAATTAATGCAACATTGTCGGCAATCAGAGTGTATAGAAAGGTCACAAATAAACTCATCTAGAAAGTTCATTAATAAAGCATATGCTAGATAATTTGGATATACTTAAAAGTGTAGGTTTATACATATTGAGCCTAGGATTAAGCTCAAGGTCAGTTATTCTTTTGAAGTGAATTATGTATGCTTGACTGCTTTAATTTTCCATTAATGAGTGAAAATACATAATTGCTATAATATGTGATGGATAATTCTACATCATTGAATGAAAGTACAGAAATATATATACAGCAAGTATATGGATAAGTTTGTGGCATGTGATTCTTCAATGTCTAGATCATGCTTATATTTATCCATTGATTTTGAAATGATGCAATCATTATGATATATATGTGATTATGAAATTTGATACATTGATAAATGTATCTATAAATCTGAAGCTTTTGTTTAATCTAAATTAAATGGCTCAAAGGCCATATTATCTCTATAAAGTATGAGTACAATTTGCAGAATGAACATGAACATAATATTACATGCTATTAGAATTCAATTATGGATAGATAGGCACCTATAGGGATATTGCAGCTATCCCTGTTGACCCCATTTGGGTCCCTTATTATGTTGACCCCGTTTGGGTTTATGTTTTTTATATCGTTGGATATCCCCTATTTTGATACCCTCGGGTATTCCTTGTTCCCGTGATCCACCTTTAAAACTTGGGCATGCTAAACTATAAGTATAGTACCGACATTAAAGTATAACATACAAAGCAAGTACTATATAAGAGTTATGGATATTGCTTGATTATATGTCTGACATGATTTGATTATATTGTTTCATAAGTTTAAATAAATAAAGGTTACCAAGTAGCACAAGATATGTGTGTGTGTGTGTGTGTGTGTGTGTATGCTATTTATAGTTGGTTCCAAATTTTCAAAATTGTATAAATGAGTTAAATGCATGAAGATTCTCAGTCAGTATACAACACAAACATGCTAAGTTAACTGTTGAATTTCTTAAATGCTCTTATTATTTACTACATGAGGTTGATAAATATGTCAAGATTCTCTAATCCATTGGCCACCTGCTAAATCGAAATATATATATCAAGTGTGCTTGAGTGTGATTACAGATGATTGTTTTGAATGTTATTATATTTGTGAGCTAGTTAATCTTGAGTATAATTACATCATGGTTAATTTTAGCATAACTATTTCTTATGATATATGAAACAACATGATTAACTTGATTTCTAATGTATGGAATATATTTTTTAATGTACAACTCATTTTAATAAACGTTGAAATTTAAGAATGTCGGATTAAATATAGGATTTCATTGTTGTTTAAAATTTGTACATCTTATATTATATCTATTTCCGACATGTCACTTTTAATGTTTCAATTGATGTATATTATATGATTTTGACGATCACTGTGAGTGGTTTTCTTTCATCTTTAGTTTTCCACACTAAGCTTTATTGCTTAGCACGGATTATTTTATCCATGTAGGTTTTGAGTTAGAGTTCATCTCAAGGTTAATGTCTACAGTAGTTAGGCCAACAAAATAGAGAGGGTCTGAAAGTATTGTTGTTAATGTTGAGTTCTTTTTGGTTACAAGAATTTTATTGTAAGATCAAATGATGTATTGTACTAATGACTATTGGATGTAAATCTTAAACGTTTTAAGAGACTCAAAAGTATAAAGTAAAGTTTTTATTTGTACAACACTTCTGTTAGATTTGTTTTCTTCAGAAGATCTTTATATTTAATAATTCACGACTCAATAGCGTAGTAAAGTATGTTGATACCTTTAAAATAAAGTGAGTCGATTTAAGTGCAGGATAAGGGTGTTACAATATCGATCCCCCATTGCGCAAAAAGCCATGGACTATATATTGGGGTTTGTTGGATCGAACCCTAATGAATAATTTTATCAAATCATTGGCATTTGTCATATTTTTGCACCAACTCTTTTGCATTAGCTTCCATCTTTGGCCAGTAATACCCTTGTAATAAAGCCATCTGAGCTATTGTTTGAGCACCCTCGTGCGCACCACTGTTTGAGCACGCTCGTGCGCACCACAAATGCATTCATCAATTTTCCTAAGGATATAATTTCCTTCTTCCGAACTTAAGCATAATGACCAAGAGGTGTGGAAAAGACCATTTGTACAACTTTCCTTCCAGGATGGCATAGAGGCTAGACCACCAGACAACCTTTTTAGCTTCAATTTGGTATTCTAAAAGAGCACCTATTTCTAAAAATCGATAAATCTACAACCGTAATTTGTCCATCTGCCCGTTGAACTAAAATAAATATGTAACATCCTATACCCGGTCAAAGAGAAGATTCGGATACCGGATGTCACAATCAAGTTTAGGCAATTTGACGCATAAAATAATCCAATTTAGATCCTAAAATTTCTCTCATGATGACAAATTACATTTTGATCCTTAAGATTCTTACTAATGATGATTTTATCCTTCTTAACTTGTCTATTCAATTTGATTTCTCTAATTGTTATATTAATTTTTTCAATTTACTATTTTCTCTAATTAACTTACATTTTGACTTATTTGGCTTTATTTGACCTTTATTGAATTTCCAATGTATAAATTACATTTTGATTCTTTGAATTTCCCAAAAATGGTAAATTTGTAATTTAGTCCTTTAATTTTTGACTAATTACATTCTTGCCCCTTTCTGTCTTATTTAGCCAATTTATATACATGCATCTAGTCGAATTTTTAAACTCAATATTTATAAGCTTATTCATAATTACTCAACTATAAGTTAAAAGCTTTTTGCATAATAAACATATTAACTACAATTTTTGTGCATAATACATGCTTATTAATTTTTGCTTTAAAAATCACATTTATTTCAAAACTTTACTTAATCTTAAACTCAATTTACATAACTTTAAACATAAGAGAATTAACAATAATTAAATCCATCCAAAACATAAATTTTATAACATACATAATGCATAATTATTAAGAAAAAATAAATTTGCTTGAACACTTACTTGCTAGTTGATTTCTTCTCAAAATTTCAGCTTTTAAAACACCAATTCTCCATTAATTTCCTTCTCTTTCTCTATTTCCTCCATCTACACCATTTCCTCTCTCTACAAAAATTCACATTTCACAAGAATTTTCAACAATTCATCCACCAAATCATAATTTACAGCAAGTTCCAATTTTTCCCCAATTAATCAAAATCCTAAATATAAAATACATAATCTCTACCTCATATTTTTCACCATAAATCAATAATTAAAGGTAAATACATGCTTACCCAACAAAAGAGAGAGAGAAGCAACCAAGAGAGAGAGATTTAATGGAGGAGAAGCCAACCAAGGGTGCTGCCATGCCAAGAAGAAAAGGAAAGAAGAAGGAAGAGGAAGGGGAGAAGGAGGCGACGGCGAGGACGGTGGCGGTGGCTGCTGGCCGGACGGAGAAGGGGAAGAAGGGAAGAGGGTGGCGGCGTCGGGTTCTTGGGACCAAAATAAAGGAACAATTTGTTTCCTTAGAATTAAAAGAAATGAACATGGCCAAAACTACATAGTTTTGGTTAAATGTCCATTTTGGTCCCCCAACTGTACTCTATTTACAAATCAACCCCAAATATTTTTAATTCTTTGCAATTACATCCAAATTTAATTACAATTTACCCAAAATTATTTTTATATTTATAGTTTTATCAAATTTTCTCTATAATTCGAGTTAACCCATAAATCGGGGCGTTACAAAATAAGTCTCATAAGATGGCTGAGCAATGACAACCTATATTATGTCCACTGTTTGTATAGTGTTACTGAGGGATACTTGTTTAGCCAAAGAATTAGCTCCTTTATTCTTTTCCCAACGTATCTACTCAATAGCCCGTGAACTTTTACCTTTTTTTGAGTTGAGAGAGTAAAGCAGCCACAAGGTCTCGATACTTCACCATTGTTTGCTCTTTAGCTTAAAATTTTTCGAGCATCTAACTGACAACCAACTGAGAATCATAATAAATAAGTAAAGAGTCTAATTTTACCTTTAGGGTGAGCTGTAATCTGAAACAAAATGCTTCATATTTTACCACATTATTGGATATTGGAAAAGATATTTGAGCCATTCCCCAAATAGAAATTCTGTCATGACTTAACAAAACAACTCCAACTCCAGCTCCTTCAGAGGACACTGTCCCATCTACAAAGAAGTTCCACAACACCTTACTTGGCTTAGTAGAAGGAGCATGTAGCTTGCCTACAAAGTCAGCTAGAACTTGAGGCTTCATTGCCAACTAAGGTTCTTACTAAACATCAAACTCTCCTAGACGAGCTGCCCACTTAGTTATTCTCGCTTTTGATCTCTGCATCACTTTTTTGAGACAAGTGTTTGTCCGAACAATTATCATATGTGTTTGAAAGTATGGGCACAATTTTATGCCTAAGGTGATTAAAGTCAAAGCTAACTATTCCAAAATCGGGTATCTTAGCTCAGCACCTATGAGAACCTTACTAGTGTAATAGGTTAGGAACTATTAGGTATTTTCTTCTTTGACTAAGATCGAGCCAATGGGCCATTCAGAGACTGACAGGTACATGAATAATGTCTCGCCTAGCTTTGGTTGGCTAAACAGGGAAGGAGAGCTAAGGAATTTTTTAAGGGCTTCAACATCTAATTGACACTCTAGAGTCCACTCAAAGTTTTTCAATGCTTTGCCGAATGAGAGGCATTGCTTGGCCGAATAAGAAATAAATCTTTCAAGAGTCATAATTTTTCCATTTAACATCTGTACTTCTTTAATCGACTTTGGTGGCTTTATCTGCATTATGGCTTTAATCTTGGTTAGTTTAGCCTCTATTCCCCTCTTGGAGATAACAAAATCCAAGAATTCACTAGATTGGACTCCAAAAGCACACTTTTCTGGATTAAACTTGAGTCCAAACTTTTCAAGGGTTAAGAATATTTTTTCAAGCTCCTTGGATAGATCTGCCGATTTCTTGCTCTTGATGATCATATCATAAACATAGACTTTCATGTTTTGACCTATTTGATTGGCGAACAGTTTGTTCATTTGTCTCTAATAAGTTGCACCGGCATTCTTAAGACCGAATGACATTACTTTATAGCAGTAAGTTGCTCTGTGAGTAATGAATGTTGTTTTTCCTTCATCCTTCGAGTTTATGGGGATTTGATGGTAACCAATTGATGCATCCAAAAAGTCTAATCTTTGAAACCAGCTGTGGAATCCACTAATAGATTAATGTTCGGCAATGGGTAGATATCCTTAGGACAAGATTTATTAAGGTCGGTAAAGTTTATGCACATTTTCCATCTTCCATTACACTTATTTACCAGTACTACATTGGATAACAAGTTCGGATAGAATACATCTCTGATGAACCCATTGCTCAGTAAAGTATTTGTTTCTTTATTTATCGCCAATTGTCGCTTAAGTGCATGGTTGTGCTTGTAATGGCCTCAACACCGGTCTGGCCGTGAACAGTAAATTTCGATGGTGAATAGTGCACCCGGGCCGTAAAACGGACCCGAAAGTGAAAAATATTTTATTTGACCATCGGAAAGTATTGGTCATGGTGAGTCCGGGGTTGAAATTTGAAGTGAAATCGAGGTCAAATAGGCCTCTGAAAGTCAAAAATACGAAAAATGTAGCGAGTCAATTTCCCTGATAGACAAGATGACTTGATTTTGCATAAATTTTTAAAAATAGCAAATGAACTCCAAAAATTGCCATATTTTGCAGATCTTCATGAAATTTCATGTAGAATATTTTGGTGTAAAGAAATGAATTTTTCGGCGATGTCGACAGTTGTCGAATCGAACCAATTTAGTTGAATCGGACCAGTAACGGATTCTGATTGAGCCAAAATTTTGTGTACTACCTAATTTTGATGTGATAATAATTATGAAATCAAATTTAGAGTGATTTAGAGTAAGGAAAGAGGAGAAATCAAATTGGGCTTGAATTAGGTAGTTAATGGGCCTTAATTATTTAATTAAGCCCAATTGCCAACCCAAGCCCAATTCACCCATTTAGAAGGCCTATGTATAGTGTGAATTTTCTGGAACAAGCCAGCAAGTCATCTTCCTCCTTATCTCCTCTTCTTGGCCGAACTCCCCTCACCATTGTTGCTTGAGTTTTTCTTCTTTTTCTCTCTCCATTTCACACTAAATCAAGCCACCCAATAGTAATTTCTGCCTCTCTAGTTAAGTTTTATGACCTCCTCTCTTCAAATCAAGGAAGAAAATCAAGGAAAATTAGGAGAGAGAATTTAGGGTTTCATTTGAGGTAAGTGAAACCAAGGGGTTTAAATTCTTTCTATGGTGCCTACTTATTTTTTGGGTGCCTAGACTTCATTTATGATGTTATTTTTAGCATTGGAGGTTGAAAAGCTAAGGTTTTAATGGGTTGAAATTTCGGTTTCTATAGGGAATCAAGGAGAAGTTCAAGCTTCCAAGGCTAAAGGCAAGGAAAAGGAAGCTTAGGCATCCTAGAGCAAGAAAGGAAGGTTAGTGACTAATAAATCTTACTAATTTCTTTGATTCCAATTAAGTAACCTTTATGTAAGTTAGGGTTAAAGTGATAAAATGGAAATTGATGATGAAATAGTGTAACTAGACCTTGAATAAGTATGTTTAAATGCCTAAATGATTTATTGAATAATTGTATGGCATACTTACCTTGATGGCCGAATTGCACCCTAAGGTAAACCTAAGTGTATTTTGTGAATTATGATGAATTTAAGCTTTTAAATGATATTAGAAATGAAATAATATGCTTAGGAATTTTTATGGAATTTATTGAAATTAAATGAATATTTTAGAGAATAATTTCAATTATGTAAGTAATGGAAATATGGAATTAATATGAAATAATGTGCAATTTGATGAGAAAGTGAATGATTTTGGTGAATTATGGTAGAATAATTCACAATCTATGTAAAAGAATGGAAAGAAATAAATACGAGTATTTTAGAGTAATGAAATAATGAAAAAATTTAAAGTTTGATTGCAATTTTTATGAAATTATGCCCTTAGAATTAGTCTGGCAGTAAAAGCCTAGCTCAGGATATAATTGGCTAGCCATAGGGACATCTGTACCGCGGTGCAAGTCACGGCGACTTGCTTAGTTATGGTAGGATCACTGATCGCCATAGCTTCTGTTTGTACCTGGTATCTGCTACGTGGAAAAATGATCGTTGAGATCATTTTTCAGTCTATATGTGGCCCATGGGGGTCCACGTCCCGAGTATCCAGTCTGAGAATTTCTGTCGGTACTGTGCTAGGGGCATGAAATGAAATGAAATAAAAAGTGATAATAAGTTAAAAGAAATGAAAAGAATGATAAAAATGAAGTTTAAAGTGGATAAAGGGCTTAAACGAAAGAAAATGAAAGTTCAGGGGCAAAATGATAATTTTGCCAAAATGGGTAATTAATAAGTAAACCTAAGTGAGAAATGGTTAACAAGGGCAAAATAGTAATTTTGGGGACCAAACAGTGTCAATAAGATAAAATTTTATGGTACAGAAACTAAACTATAATTTTACCCAAAAGTAATAAAGTAAAGAATAAATGACGAATAATGGTGAAACTTGTGTAATGAAAATGAAAATAAATGACTATAATGGCAAAATCGTAAATATTAAGACAAAAAGAATATTTTTGGAATTTAGCACAATTTTGAGGACTAAAAAGGAAAATTTGTCAATAGTTATGAAATAAATGAGAAAAAGTGTAAATAATGTGAAAAACAATTGTTTCCACTTGAACTTGATGAAAAATGCTTAATTGTACTCATTTAGAATTTAATTGATTAGATAAAGTATAATAAAGAAATAAATATTGCAAAGAAAGTATTAGGATTGTTAGTCACCACTGAGCATAGTTTATGCTCAGCATGTAGTTTCTACTGCATGCAGGTACAGAGCTGGAGGAGCGGTGATGCACGGATGGAAGGAAAAGAAATTATGTTGTTAAGTAAATTATGTAGGTTTTGGCATGTATATAAATGACTGATATGTATAAGTATTTGGACATGTAAAAATATGTAAACATATATATGTGGTTGTCGATATGGTTTATTTTGAGTGGTTGGATGTTTGATGGAAGTTTTGAAGGTTGAAATGATTTTTTTAGAAGTGTTGTGCCTCTGAGAGACTGTGTTTTGTCTGGTTTTTCAGGAAGCTAGTTAAAATACAGTCGTTATATTGTCGAAATTTTATTATGTGAATAGTAACCCGGGACAGTTATAGGTCATTGAATACTTAAGTAATTGGTAATATCGAATTTTGGTGGTATTTAAAAGTTAATTAAAAGAAAAAAATTTCGGTTTACGTGCACTGTTCCGTTAGATCGGAGTGATAAGGGTGTTACAGTGCTTCTTTTTTTTGACTGGCTTACAACCTGGCTAGATACTCAGCGAGTGAGACATGACTTTGAGTGAAATACCAGTGATGTTAGAAGGTTGGTAGGAGAACACATTTGCATACGATGACAACACTGCTAGCAATGACTTCATGTCCGAACTGGTATTTTTGGAGGCTATTTTTACTACTTTTCTTGGTGATAACTCCATTTCTTGCAATGAATCTACAAGTTTTGCCTTTTGGGTTGAGCTAGTTAGGATATTCAACCTGATTTATTTTCTTTTACACAGTAACATAAGTTTCCTAAGCCACAATTTGGTTTCCCCAAAATACGGATGTGTTCTTATGGGGCAGGGATTTTAAGTATCAACTTTTGTATGAAAATAAAGGCATCTACCGAGGTCAGGAGGGATCGCCTAAAAATGGCATTATATGGTAATGGCATATTTACTAATATGGAGCATGTTGTGCAAGTCCTGACTATCGAATTATCTCTGAGTTATATAGGCAAGTTGACAAAACCTTCAACCTTGATGGGCTACTCCAAAATACCGATCAATGGTAGAATTACTTCTTCTAGTGGGCTCAACATTCCCAAAACTTTAAAGGACTGCAACATAATTAGATTGACTACAGTACCTATGTCAACTAAAATTATCTACACCAAGTAATCTCCAATCATTGCTTCAATTATCGGTGCATCATTGTGAGGCTGTCAAACATGTCACCCATCATGTGGTGAAAATTGGATGACACTTGTTGAAACAGGTGAACTAGTCCCTAAGGAGAAAACTTCTTTTGCTTTATGCTTTCTGGAATCACCGAACACGTTATAATTCTTTTCTTCTATAATTACATGGATTACTCCTACAGGGACTTTCTTACTGCCGCTCCCTTTTGCCCTGTCAGACTACCGAGGTGGTGATTATCGATCATCACTCTTGCTCCCCTTAACAAATTGCATCAGTCCTCCCTTCTTGATTTGATATTCTATCTTTTTTTTTAAGTTGTTTGCAATCATTGGTTTCTTGCTCTTTGTCCTTGTAAAAAGCATAATAGAGGCTCTAATCCCTGTTTCGATCCTCCCTCATGGGCTTTGACTAAGTAACTTGATCATTTTTCTTCATCCAAGATAAAATTGGTGTGGGGGAAGCGTTCAATTTGGAGAATTTTTCTTCACTTCGATATTTTGAATATAATTTTGAAATCACATATGCTTTGCTCGACCCCCTCATAGCTCGGGAATCGCCTCATTTCGAACTACCTCTGTCTCGACTTGCTCCTTTAGAATTCTTATTTTCTTCTTTTACTTGTGTGCTATGCCTTAATCACCAAGCTTCATCCATTCGAATGTATTTATGAGCTCAGGCCATTAGATTAGTAAAATTGCAAGGGGTTTTTTTGCTTAGTGAGTCGCTAAAATCCCGACAGTTTGTGTTTCTGCCTAACACATTAATGACGACCTCAAAGTTTAGTTTTTGTATGTCCATTGCTATGACATTAAACCTTTCTACATAACTACACAAGGGCTTTCCCTTCTTTTAAATGATCTAATGCAGGTCAGCCGAAACCTTCATTGGCTGGATAGCAGCTACAAACTTTACGACAAACATGTCACTGAACTACTGAAAAGTTGTTTACTAAGTGCTTTGGTAAGTTTTTGAACCAAATTTGGGTGAAGTCTGTCAAGGTCTATGGAAAGACCTTACAAAGCGCGGCATCCTCCGTTGTGTGGATTAACATAGTGTGATGAAATTGGTTCAAATAAGCTCTGGGGTCTGTGCTTCTATTATAACTCAGCAAATTAGGCAATTGTATGCTTGGCCAAGGAGCAACTAATATTGCTTTTAATAATTGGAAGCGAAAACTTCTATGATATTGCAAAGTGTTGCAATTTTGATGCTTCAGTAACCTTTTTTCGAAAAGCTTTTCGAACTCGTCTACTATTATAGTAATTATGGGAGCTAGGGATAGTGGAAGGGGTGTTTGGAGTGTTGTTCCTGCAGTGGTCATTTGAGGTGAAGGTTGGGGCGGTGCCTGTGTTGCCAAGTTTGACAGTGTCACTAAAAGAGCTTGAGCCAATTGTGGGGTTACGATTAAGTTTTCTAGCTACGATGGATTTCTATCGTCAACAAAAAATCCATTTAGGAAAACATTTGATCTGATCAAAAAATTGGGTTGAGATTTCGAAATAAGAGTTTCGCCTATTCTAGGTAACTAGGAGTGCATGTCCAAGTGTAACTCCAAAAATGATTTTGCCATGCTATCAGTTTGGATCTGAGGTAAACCGAGCAACTTGATGACCGGGCTACCAAAATGAGTCAGGTTATATAGTTCGGTTATCAGTTCTCTTTTAAGGTATTATCAATTTTGAGAGTTTTTGTTGTGACTTGTTAGTTTTTGTTTATCTGATTCTCGTGAAAGTATATGATTATACTTAATTTTTCTTTTTCTTTTTGCTAAAGAATTACTAAAAATTTTGATTTTTTTGGCCTCTTTTGTGATTGTATCACATTTATTTAACCTTTTAGCTGTGGCGATGATTAGCTTAGGTTAGCTGTGGCTTTTGATAGTTTGCCTGAAATTAAATGCAAAGTGATATGCTTCAAATTTAAATTTTTTCATGTCTATTTTGATGGGAAAATTGTTTTTGTTGGGGGGAATAGGTGGGGACGAGGGGGTTTTTGCTCATAAGAATTTATTATCTTTCTTCTATTCTTATTTTTAATTATTCATCTTTCTTCTTATTTATTGACCGTTATGTTATATGACAGACTGCGGGACGTAAGACCATTTGCCGCTGCCTTTAAATTTGAAGACGAGTATACTAAAATTAATTGAGATTGAAGTGGGCATTCCTATCCATGAATGATTTTTGCTTGCCCATAAATCAGACCCTTCAAGTCTCCATTACCGGGACTTTTTTAAAAATAAGTTGTTTGAAAAAAGTATTTGGACGGATGGTGTGTGTGAGAAATTGGAAAATTGGTATGGAGCATCCCATTCCCGCAATGACAGGTTACGGGAATAGGTGGCACGGTGGACGATGAGACAGCGGTGGCATGGATGACGAGGCAGCGGTGGCGTGGATCGAGGCGATCAGATGACCACCTATTCCCGCAATAGTCCACTACAGGAATAGGCAGTCTTCTGCCACCCGCTATACACGTTGAACAATGTTATTTACATGGGATCCGATATTTATTTGGTTCTACCTTCATCCTCATTTATTTTGTGCTCCCAAGTCTTCTTCTCCTTCTTGTTTTGCTTCTCTTGTATAGTATATCAGAGCTACACTCTTAGCAAGGTAAAATATTTATTTTGTAAAAATTAGTTGTAATTATTTATATTTATATGTGAATATAAATTATATATATATATATTTGTATTTATTTAATTATTTAGAAAGTGTTAATGTTAAATTTATTGTAAAATTATAAAAAATAGTATGTTGACATATTGATTTATTATATTAGATTTTGAAATGTAGATTTAATTTGTTATAAGTTTCATTGACTTGCTACTGATTATAGGAATATTTAAAATAATTTAATGTATATTGAATATTTATCATAGATATAAAGTAATGATAATAGAAAATAATAGAAAATATTAATATTCACAACTAAATTTAGTAACATTTAAAATAATCACAAGAATTGTTAATTCAAAAATTTTATGTTTTTACATTTATATTTTGTTTGTTAGGAAGAAAAAATAAGAATAACATATAGTAAGAATTGTATATAAAGTAGTTATATATAGTTTATTGTTATTATAAAGTTAAAGTTAATTAAATATTTTAATAATATATGTAGTACATATTTTAATAATATATTATCATTTTTGGTGTACAATGGAATTTAGAAGAAATTTTATATAGTTAAAATTATGTTAACGTATTTATAATTTATAATTTTATGTTAGTTATATTTTACTTTGATATAATATGCCGTTAAGAATATTGTTAATGTAATATAATTATTTAAATATTAAATGAAGTTGTATTGAATGTCAGTTTGTTGAAATTTTGTAATTAAAATTTAATTTTATGTGATATTTATTTAGTTACATATTTATTAATTTTTTTGTTGTTATATTTAAATGCAGGATAAATAAAAATATGGAGCAATTGTAAAATCAATATTTTATAAATTCAGGACCCCGCATAGATGATCTATTAAAATTAAAAGAAAAACGTCGCACTAATGCAGTTTGGAATAACGATGTACTATTCTTGTTCTACTAATTATTTAACTGCATATTAGTTTACATATATTTGTGACGTTTAATTTATATGCATCAGGTGGCACGTAATATATTATTTGCTCGAAGAGGTAGTGTAGAGTCCCATTATATGAACATTGACCTAAGAATTATACCGTATTTGAGAATGACTGGGTTTTATGGAGTGTCTCAGATTGGGGTAATGCAGGTAAATGTGAATTTAATGATTGCCCTTATAGAAAGGTGGAGACCGGAGACTCACACTTTTCATCTCGCAGTTGGTGAAACCACCATCACTTTGCAAGATATTGAAATACTAACTAGTTTACCAATTGAAGGGCGTCCGGTGATGGGCAGTCTAGTATTTGATTGGCGAGCTGTCTGTAGCCAGCTTCTCGGACAAATTCCACCCGATGATGCTTGAAAGGAAGATTTATTAAAATGACTTGGTTGTCGATAACTTTTGATTTTCTTCCACCCGATGCTACTGATTATCAAATTCAATGCTATGTACGTGCATAGCTATTACGTTGCATTGATGGATTGTTGTTTCCAGGTCAATCTAATAATTTTATGCATTTGATGTGGCTTCTCCTTTTAGAGGATTTAGATGAGATGGGCAATTATAGTTGGGGTTCAGCTTATTTAGTATGGCTGTATAGGGAGTTGTGTCACGGTACACGACCAGATGCTTATGGGATTGGTGGATATCAACAATTATTGCAGATGTGGGCATAGAAAAGATTGCCCCAGTTTCGTCCCCCATTTAGAGATGAAGTTATGGTGGATCAGAGGATGCCATATGGTTTTAGGTAAAATTAATATATTGTATAATTTAAATAAATTAATTAATTTTCAAATGAATATATATATATATATATATATATATATATATATATATATATATATATATATATATATATATATATATATATATATATTTAAATTCCATTTAATATTATGCTGAAGCAATGAATTATTTCATTTTAGGTGGCGATATCATATTGATCTAACCAATAATAATAGAAAAGATGTGCATAGATTTCGAGTCGAGTTAGACACTCAGCGTGTAGATCAGGTAATAATCTAATATTTTTAAAATGTAATTATAATAAATATTGTGTATTTATACTGATTAAACCATTTTTACTTATTATTTATATTTCTTCAGTTTGATTGGAAACCATACGAGCATGTTATACATCTTTTGCCGTCATATTGTACAAATGGACAACAAATTTGGAGATCAATTGTGCCTTTGATATGTTTTAATATCATCGAGTGGCACCATCCAGATCGCTGTCTTCATCAATTTGGCATGGATCAACACATGCCCGGTCCACCATTAATTGATGATAGCTTACATTCAATTGAATTGAGAGGAAATCAGGAGCATAATTGGGATATGAAATTTTCTAATTTCATATTCGAATGGAATAATCGACTGCAAAGGGTTATTAGTGGTCCTATCCTCCGGGCTCCATTGCATATAAGATCACAATACATGCAGTAGTACATACTAAGAACAAGACGATGTATAACCCCTGAAAGAGCATCCTATGGACCAGTAGTATGTGAGGCCAATTGAATTTTAAACTAATTTTATGATTATTTAGACTAAATGATTATATATTGATAATAATTTTTTTATTGTATGTAGGCTGATGGAATTGAACATCTTTATCATAGTGACATGGCATCATCGTCAATGTAGAGTGGTATGCATGACTTTAGTCAACATTTATTTTATGATACAGAAGCAGGACCTTCAAGATTTAATGTGGATTTAAATGTTAGTGTATCCAAACAAGATCCTATAGGATATGCATATGTACTTCAGCCATGCAATATACATGGAGGAGTGAAACTAATGTTGGGCGTGATGAATTTTTGGACTAACTCTTGGCCAATCCTAATGTCATGAAAAGTCAAGTTTTTTCTAATCAACTGGTATTTGACAGCGATTTCGATAATTCATAGCCTGATCCTACTGTGCAAAACCCTTATAGTAATTTTTGATAGTTTTTTAGTATGGTACTGTATGAATTATGAACTTTTATTATAAATAAATAAACAATTTCTTTTCATAAGTACTAATTTAATATTTATATCAATTACATTACTTTTACTCGATATAAGGTACATATAATAACGAAATTACTCATTTAATAATTATAACTTCTAGTGCCTTCATTTGATGATCCAACTTGATTAGGACATGTCTTTTTATTGTGTCCTGCATTACCACAAATGCTGCAATGTGTAATGTATCGAGATTCGCTTCGATCCATCTCATTCCTAATTCTTGTTGTTTTAGGTCGGCCCTTATTTCTTTGTAAAGCCATATCAAGTATAATTTTTGGACCATAATATTCATGCTAAGTTGCCCTGTGATACATAGGATGGAATCTTCCTTCATAGCATTTTAGGATCTCGATAATGGTATAACACGAATCAACAAATGTGTATATATCGATATGTTTATGCATGCATGTTGCAATTGCGTGAGAATATGGCATTTTTGTACCTTGAAATTTACCACACTCACATTCACGCTTGTCAAGGTTCAATATGTAAGTGTCAATTTTTGCATTATCTGCATGTGTTCGCCCAGCTATAACTCGAAATAATTTTTACCGACTGTCATAATCAACCACCGTATGTTCTTGCGCCTTAAAAGCACGCTTGTTCATAACTTCAACACATTTCGGAGTGAACCCCATTCCTTGACCCATTTTTTTCATGTACAAACCCTTTCTTTGGTCATGAAATTTTACTAGTCGACCAAAAATGTGTTCGAGTATAACAGTGATAGGCATCATACAAACACCTTTCAAGCCACTATTGACACTCTCAGATATATTTGTTGTGGTATGTCCATATCGATAACCCCCGTCTTCTGCTAAATTCCATCGCTCCAAAGGTACCCTCATTGTCCAGTTGTATGAGTCCTCATCCAGCTGTTTTATCTCATCCATTTGCTTGTTGAATTTATGCTTCTCATAGTTATTACCTGACAATGGAGTTAATTCACAATTACAAGCAAATCATTGTATCAAACTATAATAAATAATACATACCAGCATTGTAGAGCAAATTTTTAATTGTGGGCTTTCTATGATGTGTGTTGTAATTGCTCACAAAGTGACGCAGACATATCTTGTGAAATGCAAGAGGTTTCTTCCAACCACTCCGTTCATCATGGAATACTGTCATGATTCCAGCATGTCGATCTGATATAACAGTTATACCAACACGTTGGGTGACATATTTTCGAATTAAATTTATGAACCAAGCCTAACTGGACTTATTCTCAGACTCAATGACTGCAAATGCAATCGGGAATAACATGTTGTTCCCATCAACAGAGCTTGCTACTAGCAGTGTTTGCTGAAACTTTCCTGTAAAAAATATTCCATCGATCAACAGAATAGGCTTACAATGGTTCAAACCGTCGATTGCAGGTTTAAAGCTGTAAAAAACCCTTTTAAATTGCTTCACATAAGGAATATGGGTATCTTCAAGCACAAACCCATAAACTGATCTAGGATTGTAAAATTGTAAGGCATATAAAAAACCTGGTAATTTCTCAAACTATTCAACATAATCTCCAAATATAGCCTCAAGTGCACATGTCTTCGCATACCATGCCTTGTAGTACGAAACCTCATAATGAAATTATTCCTTAATAGCAGCAATAATCACATCAATTGGAAGGCTTGGATTTTAACTTACCATCCCTATGATGCTATTGCGAATAATCTATGATCACAATTGCCTATGATCTTTTAAGAGGTTACAAGCTGAAAGGCAAGAATGTGGGCCCTCATACTTTGTTATTGTCCAAAATGGACATCTGTCTGTTGTCGCTGCTCGTAACCTCCATTTGCATCCAATATCAGCATTTGCACACTTAACAACCTAGAATTTTGTTTTAGCTTCAACAACTCTAAAATTGACATTTCGTGAGATTGAGTATCTTTTGACGTAAGACTTCATATCATCTTTGCTGTTGAATACCAAACCTTTTGATAACTATGATGTACCATCCCACGTACCAAACTATCCACCATGATCCAATTCAACTTGTGATGCATCAAAATTAATAGCTGTATAGTGTTCTGACGGAAAGGTAAAGCTAGCATGATTTCTCGATCCGCTAACTTGAACTGATGTTAGCGGACTGACATATGGCGTACCCAAAGATTCCTTGCCGGCTTCGAAATCAGAGTCATCACTTTCGACGCTTAGGTTTGTTGTAACAGCCTTATCATCATCATTAGGTGAGACATAATCATTATTAACTGGACTGTCGTGATAATAGTCGTCGCCTGCCAAATCAATTGATGTTTCATTTCTAATATCTGGATAATCTGTCGTCTTACTGACTGTCTGCTCTGACTAGAACCAATTGATTGTCGCTGATAGTTCTATTCTGCAATTTGACCTCGTGATTTTCTACCAAATATGGATTTGCTAAAAAAATTACCAATCCTTCGACTGAATAACCTTCTAGGTTGACTAATCACTGCGTCAGGGAACTCGCTCATTGATCTCCTTGGCTAATTCATACAAACATCGAGTTGTTGTGTAACTGACCTCATTGGCCGACTCATCCTAGCATCAGGAACATGGCTATATGATTGGCGTAAATGACCTTGACCTGAGCTGTCATCTACATCTCTTACAAATAAGTCACCATCGCGACGACTAACTAATTGCCTTAGTCGACTAGGGCAGGCTACTCCTTTCTGGCTAACCGATCGTCGTTGTTCACTTTGATCCATATTTCGTACTTCATCACCAATAAACTCACAGTAATTGGATTGAGAAAAAATATCAATATCATGGTCACTAACTGATTGTGTTGTCAGCATCATTTTCAAAGCATTGTTGTGTAGCCTCGACTGTTGCATTGAACAAGTTCTCATTTATAACCGGATCAGCCATTCCATACGTTGATATATAACCTCCTGTATCCATTTCGATCACTTCAATACATAATTTCACTACATTATAATCATCGTATTCTCTTAATTTTTCATAAATCATGTCTACGTCATCAGACATATATACTAACGTCCAACATAATGATCCTCGATTGTACAACGGACTCTTGTATATAATTCTTGAAATGACATGATTTACACCTAAACCCAACTTAACATGAATTTTATGTTTCAATTCAGGAAAAGTTGGCTTATTTCTAAGCCTCAATCTCTTTGTAATTGTATTTGGATCCGATATGTCATATTAAAAGCCTGCAACTCCATAACTTATTTGTCTACTCGTGTGCAAATAAAAGTTCGTATATGCTGACATTTTTAAATTATTTGTACTTGAAATAAATACAAACATTTATCTAACATGCTTTATTATGACAAATTAATTTATTTTTTTAAAATTATAATAAATATCTAGAAATAACAAATACATAAATAAATTAAAATTAAAATAATATCATTTTAAAACTAACGTATTTATTTAAAATTATAATATTATTAATTTTAGAATATTCTACTACTACTTTTTTATTGTTTTTCATTTATATATAATAATGAGAAGCTGATAGGATTTGTTCAACAAAAATTAGAGCTTAATAAGTCATTATTTTATTTATTATTTTTACTTATTTTTTAATTATATTATGACAAATTAAATCTATTTTTAAAAAAATTATAATATGTGTATTAAGAAATAAAAAATATATAATTAAATTTAAATTTTAAAAAATACATTTCCAAAAATCTTCTATTCATATACATTATACTCCTTCCATAGTTTGATATTTGAATTAATATCTGCAAAAATAAAACAAATATAATTAATATTAACAAAAAATATATATTTACTTCAATAATACTATAAATATTAAACAATATTTTCTTACCAAATATTTTTCGACATCCTCTCTCTTAAAATATTATTTTTGCAAGCTTCATTCATTTGAAACCCTCGTCTCATAAATTTTTTTCGACATTCTATCTCTTATTTGTGCTTCATTCTTCGGCTAGAGGTATATATAGCAAGTGGCAAAATTTTTTTTCAACGCGGTTATCACGTGGACTAAATTATTCTCCTAATGCGGTAGCCTATCATTGCGGTAATAGGCTGACAAAGATTCTTCTATTCTCGCAATAACAGGCTGCGAAAATAGAAAATGGACCTCACAATTTGATGTTGTCTCGTTTCATGCTATTGTCGACCACCGTGCCATCCTATTCGCGTAGCCTGTGATTGTGGGAATGGGATGCTCCACACCAATTTCCCAATTTCTCACACACACACACACCATCCGTCCAAATACTTTTTTCAAACAACTCATTTTTAAAAAAGTCCCTCCATTACCCCTCTTATTTTCGTGTACAAATAATTACTTTAATTTTTCATCAATACTATTATTGCCACTTTGTAATGATAAAATATTCAGAATTATTATATGAATGTTAACTTTTATTTGGAATTCTTCCATTAAAAATTGATACTGCATCATTAAAAATGAAAATCCTAAAAAAAAATCTTTTGAATATAGAGAATTGGAGATGATATTTAAGAAAAAAAAATGATGAATATAGAAAAAGAAAAATGAGAAGGAAATTAACGAAAAAAATATTTATATAATGATTTTACTTTTTTGTAATATTTTATTATAATCGCAGTTCACACAATAAAGTAATGAAGTCAATATTCTATCTTCGAAGAACTTTAATTTATAGTGATATACATGGACAGATCATGGTTTGGTGTGTTTTTTTTTTATAAATAAGAGCTTCGTTAAGAAGAATTAGTCAAAAGAGTTGTAACGATACAAAAAGGTGGAGATAAATCCCAATAAACGAAACCTGACATAGAAAACGCCGCCCTTGCTAGAGCATGAACTGCATAATTCGCAGATCTCTTGACAAATTCATATTGGATTTTGACTAAGTTATCAGCTAACGACTTACAGTCCTTAATAATAATACCAACATCAGAACTAAGACAAGAACTAGAGTTAAGAGCCTGCACAACCATTTGAGAATCTGATTCTATTATAGCTGAGTGAATTTGCCTCGCCTTAAGCCAGCTTAAAGCCTCTCGCACGTTAAGAGCCTCAGCAATCAAGGGATCAAAAGCACCAGAAATCACCCTGCAACCTGCTGCCACAAACTGACCTTGCCAATTCCTCACGACAAAAGCCATGCTGGATTTATTAGAGAAAGAGTCAATGGCTTGGTGTGTTTATTGTAACAATATGCTAATTTAATTTGTAATATTAGTGGACACATGAAATGAATTTTTTTATTTTTATTTTTATTGTGCTGGCATCCAAATATTTAATATTTTTATATGTTATTTTGTTTTGCTTGGAATATAAATGGATACAATACAATTTTATGTCATATAAACTATATACTTTCCTTATTAGCAATGTTGACGGGAAATATGGTTGGTGGCCGATAATAACAACGTTGAAGTGACGTTTTCCAACTCCGTTTGCTTAAGAATCCATCTAACTAATGATTAAGCTTCTTTTTTTTTTTTTTAATTTTTAGCAAAAGGAGAGGGTACATCAGCTAACACCATAAAAGGAAAAAAAGTGTTGCATTCTTCTGCCCAAACTAAGTCTCTAATAATACCAAATCAAATTTGGCTAGTGGATGGGCCACTAAATTATTATTTGTAGCATTCAAAGATCAACAACAGGACCTCAGTCTACTAATGCTAAAAGCAAGCCAATCATCCATAATCAGTCCAAAAGACTCGAGCTTTTCTATCACCAGGTCAAAGAAGGACGAGTCCTAAGCAATTTGCAAGCCGAAACTGATGGCAAGTGCCTATGCTACATTATCATCCCAATTCTCTTGAGCACAGCTACAACCACGAGCCATCACCTCCCGGTCACTGTTTCCAAAAATAGGTCTTGACTCCATGTATAGTGTTTTTCATGTATCCATACGGTATTAGTTAATCTTACAATTAAAAAGTAAAAAATACCATAAAAAGTAAAAAATACCGTATATTATAGGCAACTCCGCCAATCCCCATAAAACCTGCATCACACATCATTGAAAATTACAAATATAAATGGAGCCTAAGATCATTATTAATTTGATCAAATTACAACTTTTGCGACCAAATTTAATTGCATATAGCCTATAAATATTAAAGAATTTATGTAAATTTCCTACAAAAAGATCTTTACAGACAACCCAATCCAAATTCTATTCGAGCTACCAAAGACAATTCAAGTTTTCCATTTAACTAAAGTTTGAATACCTTCTATTGGAACAAAAAAGAAGCAGAAAAGAAAAATGATGAGAATATGAGATCATGCTTGTGCAGGAGAGATTGAGAAGAAGAAACAAAACTTATAAATTATTTTCCTGAATAAAATGAATTTCAAATTGGCTTTCTAATTACTCATCATACTGAGCATTCAGTTCCGTGTTTCTCTCTAGAACAAAAGGATAGAGAAAAGTGCACTGATTAATGTTACACTATTCTTTCACATTCAACAGAGGTAGATTACTTTCGTTTTTGCATTTTAAATGTCCATTCTAAGCATGTTCTTACTTTTACCTCTTTCTATTCTTCAAATTGGCGTCAGGAACCAATGGCTTCACGCAGAGTCGAGGCTTTACACTAGTGAGGTTTTGAGGAAGAACAGACACAGCAGCAACTAACGACCCATCAGGCACTCCAGAAAGAGGCAGCAACTCAATGAGAATTGAAAGCTGATTTTTTTGTGATTGTAGTCATAGTAAGTAGAAAGGACACCAGAAAAAAAAGGTGATTTTCAATATCCAAAAAGTGGTGAAAGAAATCTTGCCTCTGGAGATTTGAGATCAACGACTGAATCTGATATGACATATTTAACTGCAGAAGCCACAATTTCGAAGCATCTCTTCCGCTCCAGCAGAGGACACAGATTAGAATTCTCTGATTTGTTTTTCACAATCTTTACCTGTGTCTCTTCAAGACCCCTCCTGTTATATCCAACTGCAAACTACAGCTTAAGAGATTTTAGCCCACATGTACAGCCATAGACGACACAATCTCAATCATTGCACATTAAAGGCAGAGAGATAAGAACAACTTAACTAAATTTTATGTTCTATAGCTTTGCTCAAGTTTTACTTCTCAAATCTCTCCCATATCTATCTATTTCTCTAGTACATTCCTTCTCTCTCTCTCTCTGTCTCTCTCTCTCTCTCTCTCTCTCTCTCTCTCTCTCTCTATATATATATATATATATATATATATAAATAGATAGATAGATAAATATAAGTTCAAGTAAGTATAAGCTATCCAATGAACAAACAAACATGCCAGTGGAACTTGTGAAGTAAATTGATGCATTCATGATCAACAAAGAGAGCACTGGAGATGAGCTAGAAAATTGAATGCAGGATGGATGTTTTCTTGACTCATTGGTACAAGGCTTGCTTATCCCTTGGTTGCATAAGCTATCAAAATACAATGATTTTAAAATAAAACCTATACCTTTACGGGCCGTGAGATTTTGTTTTTATTGTCATTCATGAACTGAAGAACAAGCTTTGATACCACTTCTTGCATTTCCTTCTCATCCAATCGACAAGTAGCTTGGATAGGGAATATGCGATGACACCAGCTGCATCACAAATTGCCAGTCCAGATTAGATTAAATTAACCGACAAAGGACAATACTGGGACTAGATAATTTTCTTTTCTTTGGGGGAAAAAAAACCCAGTAGACATGAGAATTCCAAAGGCAGGCAATTAGTGACTTCTAAATGAAAAGTCATTATGATTTAATACTTAATTTCCATTTCAGGTTCCTGTAATTTAAAATACCATGTAAGTTTAACCTGGAATTGCCTATTTGGAAGCTAGTATTTTATTACATGATTTGCATCACATCTCTAGTTTTATCAAGAAATGTATTTAGTTTTTTCCCATTAACATTGATTGTCAATCAGGGATTGGCCTAATAACAGAAGGAATACTCTCGAGATCTCAAGAAATAAATACAATGTGGTATTTTTGTAAGGGGGTATATAAATAACAGTAGAACAATGGTACCAAGAAGTTATTCATATGCAGATGTACTCATATCAATTTCTCTTTACCTCGTGCTATTCATAGATGTAGTCGTGAGATATTATAAAATTTCAAATATTTTAGCATTGTGTATTTTATCAAATGCAGTGTTCAGAAATGAAAAATGCTTCAATATGTGATGCTAAACTTAAGACTTCTTAAAGGGAACAAAAGGAAAATATCGTTGCCTAGATAACATATGGGAATGGCTTGAGAAGATAGGGGTTTTTGCAATAATAGGAGATGAATTACAGAATACATGGCAAGAAAGTGAATGCAAAGCACATTAAGTTATTGCAGCTTAATTGTGGAAAGTTGTGAGCATGCATAGAATATCCACAGAGGTAGTGGTTTCATACCATCAGAGATGCACATAGAACCATAGTATAAATAAACAAATAAATAAATAACAACCAGTTATGCCTACAACTTACAGAGGTGACTTTAAATTTCCAGATTCCAGGCATTGAAAAATATTTGATACAATATCTACAGTGTCATGAGAGTTTTCTCCAACAAAGGTCAGGAAAAGCAAATCACTCCTTGTCAACTTGACCAGGGACAAAGGTAAACCAGCTTCTTCTATTCTATCAGCCTCCTTTGAATGTCCATCTATAATCAGGAAACACAAAAGATGTCATAAAATGGGAAACATCCGACACCTCACAGGCATAACTTTCATTCTCTTGGTTACAACATTACTACCTAATTCATCATTAATGCTATTGCTTTTCAAGCCCTCATCTTGTAATCCACCTACTTCATCCACCACCAATACTTTCCTTCTCTTGTTGCTTTTCCCTGCAGTAGTACCGCCCAAACATTCAGAGGTGCCACACTTAGAGGATCCAATATACTACAAAAGAATTCAAAATTAAAGAGTCAGTGTTGGATCACAATACATTCTTAATTTGCAATGCCTTTTAAGACCAGTAAGTTATGCACAAACCTTAAGTTAGAATAACATCTGGTTCCCATGAAAATGATAATAGATTTATCTTTCTAAAAGGGAGAGATGAATAAAGCAGAAAAGGAACAAAAATCCTGGTTTTCATTTAAGTTATCATGCACCTTCAGAGAAGCTGATGCCATTAAATGAGAAACACCTAGATAATTTTAAAAGGCTATAATTAAATCACAAATTCTGCCATACAAATGAAAACTAGACAAAGTCTCATAACCGGTGACTCCATTATCAAAAAAAAAAGAAGAAGTTGATTTCAACCTTGCTATTTCTCATAGCTTTTCAATAAACATGGTGCACTGCAAGCTGCACCGCAAATAATCAAAGATATATGCAAACTGTAAATGAGAAAATACTGTAATAGTTAACTTTTAAAAACAATTGGAAAAAATTGACAGATGCACATGAACTGCAAGTCCTAATCAACCCAGGATATCCTAAATTCTCTACTCTCCCTTCGATATAAAAGAAGAAAATGGCTAAAATCCTCCCAGCTGGTGAAATATGAAGTCAAAGATAATTAAAGGCTAATACAATGTCACAAAAATCACTTAAAGGAAAAGGAAAGAAAAATGAGATAGTTTGCTCCACCTTTTCAAGAATGGAAATTGCTTCTTTGGTGGCACTTTTTTCCCTCTCTGATGAGAAAAACAAATTCTTTTACAACTCAAATTTGAAATTCAAGAAGAAACGCATCTCTTCCAGAGGGTAGAGAAGAGTAATAAATGAATAATAGATGAAAAGAGAACGCACTGATAGAGCAGGTAATGAGAAAACCAAAATGAGATTGATTTAAAAGAGCAGAGGGAGCGTTGTAGTCGAAGCGAGGAATGCTAATTACAGCTGCATGCTGCTCCCATGGCTTCAGTGTTCTTTTCAATTCCTTCTCTTTCTCGTTAAACTCTTCTCCTTCTGCTGCTGATTCTGGTTCATTATCACTATCATTATCATTTCCATTTCTGAATTTGATTCTCCTGTTATCTTGTTTTCTTCTTTTTCTCCTTCGGCCATTGAAGTTCCTCTTGGTTTTCACTTGGATTTCTCTATTGAAGACCGTTCTGTTCCATAATCCAGAGAACAAAAAACCCTTCTCGGTACGCTCCGGTGAAAGGAGGGAGATTAGGAAAAGAATTTAGCAATTACAGCCCATTCCTTTCATCGGCCCAGCCCAAGACTTTGGCAAAATGATTTTGGGCCTTGAATTATTATGTTTTTGTTCTTTTCTGCTATTTTCAGATTGTTGATTTGGTGGAATACTTTCTTTCGGGATAAGATACTAAAATACCCCTAATTTATTTCGGTTATAGCTTAAATATCCCTAAACTTTTTTTAGAGCAAAAATACCCCTGAACCTAAATAAATCGTACTAATTTATCCCTAATTTACTGTTCCGTCGGGTAAACAAGTAGCGATGATGATGTGGCATATACGTGACAAGGAACTAGCTGACGTGGCTTGAATAGACGACAGCTTACCACCAACATCAGCGCCATGTTAGATTAGAGGAGAAATTAAAATATTTTTTTTTAATTTTTACCGTGGTTTTTTTTCTTTCTTTTATTGTTCTTGTTTTAACTTCTTCTCTATCCCGTTTTACAACATCCTTCTCCGATCTTCATCAATAGAGTTCCTCTGGCAACCAGTTATGAGCTCTCCGCCATCTCAATAGATCTCGCCTCCTTCTCCGCCGATCTCCTTCCATAACTTCATCCGATGACTCGAATGAGTTTAACTTATTCTCAATCGATCTCGCCTGCTCCTCCGATCTCCTTCCATCGGTTCTTCAAATCTGCTTCCATAGGTATGTCCGACGACCCTTGTACTGTATATTCTTTTACCCATGTTGATGTCCTTTAATTTTTCTTCAAATAAAAAACTAGAAGCAAATTTTCCTTTGATTTGAGCTGAAAATATCTCTTTGTTGTTTTACCCATGTTAATATCCTTTTATGATTTCTTGAAATCGAAAACATATAAACATTTGTGGCTTCGATTTGAGCTGAGAATATCTATTAGATAGTAGGATTTTTTTTGTGAAGAGTGGTGAACCAATTTCATTGGATATGCAGTTTGAAGGAAAAAAGGCCAGAGTGATGCATTGAAAAAGGCAGAGGGAAACGGCTTAGTGAAGAAAAGTAAAAGGTAAGCACATATATTCTTATCATTTTTATCTCTTTGGTCCCTTGATGGTTAATGTACTTTGGTAAATTCCTTGATTTTTTTTTGGTTATTTAGAAACCCTAGGCCAATTGGTTACTATTTATGGTTGTCCAGTGTATTCATTTACTTTCATATGTTGGGTATGTTTTATGGATGATGCTATTATTAATATAAATATGAAATTAATTTATTTTTATCCTGAATATGGTTGTATGTAGGTTGTGTGGGAAAATGAGAAAGATTGTAGGGTTGGAGTTATATTATAATGGATGTTGAAAAATAGATATTGAGTTAATTTATGATGGTGGTAAAGTGCATTTTATTGAAAGCTATGACATGGATAAACTGTATTTTTTTGATATTAAGGATATATTTATTGAGAAAATTTAGGAGAAAGATACCAAGTTATTTTTTATTGAGATTCCAAAGGGCATTTATACTGAAAAGTATGCAAGCATTGAGAGTGATTATGATGTGTCGAAGTTAGTGGAGTTGATTTGCATATATGATGAGTTCAAAGTAATTAAGTTGTTTTTAGTTGTTGATGAAGCTCTTAATTTCTATTGCCAATGTTTGCAAGTTTGTTATTCTGACATTAGAAAGGATAGGTATAATGGAACAAACTATGTTGATGAAATGCATGATGTATTAATTCCGAAAGTTATTATGATGCTTCCATCATGCAAAGAAGAAAGGCCAGAGCAAGATGTGCATGTCAATGGGCCTCTCGAAGAAGAAAGATTGGAAGAAAATGAACATGTAAATGAGACTGCTGAAGAGGAAACTGTTGGGGAAAATGCGAATTTGCATAGGAATTCTAAAGAAGAAAATACAAGATCAAAAGATGAAGTTGATGTGAATGATGGCACTGATGAAAATGATTCATGTGGTACTGATGTCGATGAACTTAGTGAAGTTGACCTTTCTTTTCTTGATGACGAGGAGTTTGAGATTATTAGAAGAGAAAGAAAAAATAATTGTTATGCAAAAGAAAACTTGGTTAAGCATATACAAGTCGAAATGATGTTTAAGGACATGAAAGAAGCTCGGGAAGCAGTGAACATGTATTCTGTCTGTAATGGTTTTGGCTTAAAGGTTAAGAAAGCTGATAAAAGTAGGACAAGATATGTGTGTGAAGAGGGATGCCCTTTCTTCTTACTTATTAGTAAGGACAGTGAATGTAGCGAATTTAAAGTGAAGACTATTAATGAAACTTATGAATGCCTTAAGTGTTATGACAATCCAAGAGCCACGAATAACTTCTTAGCAAATTTTCTAAGGCAAATTGTTCAAGAAGATCCATCAATAAATTACGAGACGTAAAAAAAAGTAGGGGATGAGTTGAATGTTAATGTAAATCAAGCTAAGATCAAAAGGGATAAGGGGATTATACTTAAAACAATGACGGAAGGATACAAAGAAGAGTTTAAAATAATTGAATCCTATGTAGAAAAACTAAAAAATACAAATCCGGGGTCTTTAATATATTTGGAGCTAGATAGAGGTGAGTTGGACAATGGAAGGAGGGTATTCAAAAGATTTTTTATAATATTTAGGGCTTGTAAAGAGGGCTGAAGATCATGATGTATGCCAATTTTAGGGCTAGATGGGGCCTTTTTGAAAGGCCCTTATAATGGGCAATTATTGGTTGTTGTGGGCCAGGATGGAGACAATTGCATGTATCCTATCGTATGGGCCATAGTGTTGATGGAAATAATGATCAATATGTCATTGTTTGTACAAATTTTGAAAAACGATATATCACTTGGAGATGGAGAATTATTGATAATAATGTTAGATATGCAAAAGGTTATTTTGCAATGGAGTTCGACAGCAAATATGTTGCCTTGGATACTAAAATTCATTTCAAGCTTTTGCATATAATTATTTTGCATGATTTGAATAAGTATTGATGTTTTAGAATATATCAGTCTCATCACCCCCTTTCTTATTGGTTGTTTACATGTTTACATGGCCTCTTTTTTCTTTGTTACAATACAAACTATTTCTTTAATGATCCTTAGTCCACATATGTTGTGTTTAGTGCTGTAACATACGCTGGATGCATTACATTTCTAATAAGTATTTAGTGCATTACATATGTTGTGTCTACTGCCATAACTTAAAATGATCAAAATATATTGTGTTGTACTAAGTTGCCTTTAGGTGCCATAACACTTATAATCACCATTCATATTATACTTTCCTATTAAATGATTATTTAGGGTCTCATTCCTGCTGTAAAAGAAATTTTACCTGAGAGTGATCACAGATGGTGTGCAAGGCACATCTTCTCAAATTGGTCACAAATATAGAGAGGTGATGAGACGAAGAAGCACTTCTGGATATGTGCATGGTCATCATATCATGAGGAGTTTGTTGATAATATAAAAATCCTAGGTGATATTGAGAAGAAGGCAGTAGAAGATTTGTTGAGATACAATCCAGAAAATTGGTGCAGGGTATATTTTTCCTTCAAGAGTAAATCATCAAGTGTAGACAACAATATGGTGAAAAGTTTCAATAGTTGGATTTTAAAGGCAAGACACAAACCAATTATCAGAATGCTAAAAGAGATTAGGATTAAAACAATGAATATGATTTCTAAGTTAGATGTCTAGTGTTCTAAGTGGCCTAAACAATGGTCACCAGCTTGTCTGAAGGTGTTCAAGGACAATAGAGACATAGCACATAGGTGTAAGGTTGAATTCAGTGGGGCAAATGGCTATGAAGTTAGTGAAGGAGTTGACAAACATATTGTCAAGCTTGACTTGTAGACTTGCACATATAGAGAATGGGATCTAACAGAAATCCCATATCCTCATGCTTTAAGTGCCATGAACCACAACAAGGTAGACCCAATGAAGTACGTTTCATATTTTTACAGCAAACAAACATATGTGGAGATTTATAAGTACAAATTGGAGCTAGTAAGGGGGCAACAATTTTGGAGAGTTGATGAATTTGAACCAATTAAACCTCCACCATATGTTAACCAAGCTGGCAGACCAAAAAAACAAAGAAAAAGGCAAAAAATGAACCTAAAAGAGTTGGTTCAGTTTAAAAAATGTCTAAAGCTGGAATCAAGCATAGATGTGGCAATTGCAAAGAGTTTGGACACGAGAAAAAAAATTGTAAAAAGGTAAGATTTAAATATTTTATTTAATGTTGATTTAATACAAATAAATTCTTACTTTCAAATATTATTGTCTATTAGGATATAAGCTTAACTTCATCTACAATTAATGACACTCAAGGTCATCATCATACTGAAGTTCGTGCCCAGAATGAAATTCATACACATAATCAAGGTCATACCTAGACTGAAGGTCATACCCAGACTGAAGGTCTTACCCAGATTGAAGCTCAGAGCTCAGCAAGGTCAGAAATATTAAATGTCCATGAAAGAATCTATGTAACAAACAGGAAAGTTGGTCAAGGTTACGGTTATTTCTATGATCCTGATATTGGTATTGCTACCTACCATGTAAGTTTTTCATTTTTTAAAAATTTAGTTATTCTAACTTATGTTTATCTGTGTATTTTATGTGAGATAAAAATACATTTATCACATCAAGGACAGTCTCTTGGCTTGCTAATTCATGGTGATGGAGAGAGACAAATTGATCCACATATTGAACCGGATACAAATACTAGGTTTCCAATACCTAGTGAGATAGAAACAAGGATTGCTAAAAGGAAATCAAATAAAAGAGGTCAAACAGAAGAAAGGAGTATCCCATTTGGTTTGACTAACAGCAAAGGCAAATTTGCCATTCAAACCATCTGTAAAAGGCAAAGAAAAGCACAAGAGAAATGCACCACAGTCTGACATAGAAAAATACCAAAAAGAAATTACATGGAACAAAAAGAGTAAACAGGTTGATGCTTCATGAAATAGATGGGTTAATATGTAAATGGGTATTTTTTATTGATATCGCTATATGTTTTTTGTATATGGGTACTTTTTGTGTTATAGCTATTTGCTATACATTGAAACATCAACCATTTTGTAAAGACTGACTTGTTCATGTTATATATAACATATAATCTTTTAAGTACATATAATTTTTTTGTGTTATAGCTGTCTAGCTTCTCTCATAAACACCTTTATGACACCAATATGTAATGATGTGGAAGCAACCTACTTGATATTTATGCTTACAGGAAATCTAAAATTCAATATAAGCAAGGACAATTTGTCAAACTTATATATATTTATGCTTACAGGAATTTCAATAAATTCTTTGAACTTAAAAATACATAAACACCAACACTGCAGCTCCTGAACCAATCATTTTACCTTTCCCAAGCTACATAACAGTATCCCAACAAAACTTCATCAGAAGAGAAAGCCACCTAGTTCATCATGGCAAACAAACTACAACCATTTTCAACAGTTGTTATCAAGTACAAATTCCAGCAACTGTTTCACTTTAATTTTAGCAATAAACCATTCGTTCATTACCAATAAACCATTCATTTAGAAGAAAAAATAATTGCACAAAACCCAAACAAATACTAGCAAACATAAATAATCAACATCAACCACGTTATTCAATTGTCAATAGAACAAATAAATCCATTCAACTTTAACATAAAATTCATTTCATTACAACCGAAAAATTTACAACTTGTTCAATATTTCTTCCTAATTCTCATTCATGTCATTTTCACCCTTAACTCCTCTTACAACATAATTGAAAAAACCACAAAAAATAACACACAATAATATTAGGAGAACTATATTCTTTCACTTCAAGTTCTTGTTGTCTCCTCTAAATGCCATATCATCGCTTCTCAATACATCTATTTGCCTCTATAACTCAAACAACTGAGCATTATAATCTCCACCAAAATTGCACATCCTTCTCAGATACCTATTCTCATTCTTCAGCTTATTTATTACTTTAATAGCTCTTAGAGACATTTCACTATCTTCCCATCTAAAGAACTTGCAATCCCTATCCTACACAAAACTGAATCAATGAAAAACAATTAGAATGAAAATAGATTACCACAAAACACCATTAAAAAATATTACCACTATAGCTTACATTAACAATAAAATCAGGACATCGATGGAATCTTCTTCCTGGATTCGTAACACTCCAAGATTCAAGCAAAATTGCCCTTTTCCTACATCTACAAACGTACTGCGGAATGCCCCCATCGACTACACTACCTCTGCGATTAATGCTTCATTGTGAAGAATTAACAGATGCCATTTCATAGGTTTACAAGGAATCAAATGGGTAAAAGAATAAATAAATTTTTTCAGCTCAAATCGAAGGAGCCAATGTTTCTAAGTTTTCGATTTGAAGAAATCATAAAGGAGACCCACATGGGTAAAACTTTAAACAGTACATGGGTAACAAGAAATAAGGAGGCAAGATCTATTGAGATGGAGGAGAACTCAAAACTAGTCCTCGAAGGAACACGCATGGAAGGACTTCAGAGGACTCTGTTGATGGAGATCAAAGTTGGATGAATTTGAACGGGATAGAGAATAGAGAAGAAGTTAAAACAAGAACAAGAAAAGAAAGAAAAAAAAACCACAGCAAAAATTAAAAAAAAATTAATTTCTCCTTTAATCTGACTTGGCGCTGATGTTGGCGGTGAGATATCATCCATTCAAGCCATGTCAGCCAGTCCCTTGCCACATATATGGCACATCATTACTGTTACCTATTTACCTGATGGAACAGTATATTAGGGGTAAATTAGTACGATTTATTTAGGTTTTGGAATATTTTTGCTCCAAAAAAATTTAGGAGTATTTAAGTTATAACCGAAACACATTAGGGACATTTTAGTACCTTACCCCCTTTTCTTTTTGATATTAGCGATATCTTCACGAATACTTTTTTTTTAATGAACTAATGTGTATGAGTGAGAAATTTTGATCTAGTGTGTGAATTTCATTCAATACATCATTAAAAATGTAATTTAAATATGATTTGATTTGTTAATAATTTATCAATGATGCGATATATTTGATTCTCAAAATAATTTGATTCAATTCGATATATTATTTGATCCATATAATTCGTACAACTTTATTATCCAATAATGACTTATCTATATTCGATTTATATTATTTGTGATGTTTTAATTTTCTTTTATATAATATAGATATAAAAATAATTATTTTTATCTTTCTGACACTAAAAAAAGATAAATTTAAAAAAAAAGATTAAATAAAAAAATTAATTAAAGAAGTTAAACACCGTTTACTTTAAAATAATTCCATAAAATTCATCGTCTTTTTTGCTCCCTCAACACCAACAGTGAATAATAATAATAATAATAATAATAATAATATATAAAAAATAAAAGAGCAATCGTCGAAGATCCTCTCTTTCTAATTCTGACAGCCTTAGTTGCCCACCATCAACAACATCCGTTACTAACAGATCACATTTCCATTCTCTCTCTCTCTCTCTCTCTCTATTTCCTTCACATATATACCCATCTAAGCCAAGCTGCCAAATGAATCGCGCACCATTCTTCAGGTTTAACGGCAGCAGAAAGCACTTTCCGGCCACCAGGCTGCTCCGCTCCAGAGCCGCCACCGCCTCCCCTACAATTAAGATGTCGCTGGATTCCGCCGTTCCTCGTGCCGTTGTTGTCCTTGTTCTACTCTCATTTTTTTGTTTATATTCCCTTCGCTTCCTCCCTCTTCCCTCCGGTTACAACGTTTCTTTTCCTCGCATTTTCCCTTCTCTCGTGGATAACGATATTGTTCCTGTAAGTACAATTTCTCTTTCTATTATCTTGTGTCGAATACTAATTTAAGTCGGTTAACGATGGAAAATTTAGTTTAAGTTGATTGTAATTCTTGTTTAGTAAACGTAAATGGAATTTGAAAGGAAGTGAAAACGTGATCGGTTCTCATTTTTAAGTAAATGAATGATTAGGCGCACGATGGCAGAAGCTCATTTTATTGCCGACTTCTGAATTGCTTGGCGCACGTTATTGTTGATGATAATGTCATTTTAGTTTTTCTGATTAACAAAATGATCATGTAATGAACTTAGGGAATTATTTGGTAATACATTTTGTTTTTCATTTCAGTGTAGCAGTTGCTTCCAAATTCATGTGTTGCCATGTGGTTGTGTATAAATAGTAAGGTTATAACTATAGTTGAACTTGGAACGTTAAGTTGTTTATTTATTGAATGAGTGTTAGATTTTTCATTCATTTTTGATGTTTTCATTTTTGATGTTGTAGGTAAATAATGAGCATAATCTCGAGATGGTATTGAAAGATGCAGCTATGGAAGATAGGACTGTTATTTTAACTACACTAAATGAAGCATGGGCAGCTCCAAATTCGATTATTGATCTGTTCCTGGCAAGCTTTAGAATAGGGGCAAGCACTCGTAAGCTTTTGAATCACTTGGTGATTATTGCATTGGATCAGAAGGCATATACACGTTGTACAGAATTGCATAATCACTGTTTTGCTCTTGTCACGGATGGGATTGATTTTCGAAAGGAAGCTAACTTTATGTCCCCTTCCTATTTGAGGATGATGTGGAGAAGGATTGACTTCTTGCGGTCTGTTCTTGAGATGGGGTATAATTTTGTTTTCACGGTAATCTCTAACTTCCACATGCAGATGTAATATTGGCATAATTTGACTTGATCATGCATTAATGGCTATGTTTGCCACTTTGAGTAGTATATTCTTGAAGTAGATTAGTAGTTACATCTTTATCTCAATATTCATCCTTAAATTGGGTATTTCCTTCACTTTCATGAACATACTTCTATCAATGAATCTAAGTTATTAGAAAAAAATTGTTCATTGTTGAATTCCAATGTCTTCCTTCCTACTTCTATTTGTCTTTCTTTTGATGAAAAAATTGAGAAGAGAGATATCCTTTCATCCAAATGCAACATGATGGTATTGATTTGAAGAATTCATTAACTGCAATGTAACTGCTTGTATGCTTATGGATAAGCTGATGTCTAGTCCTTATTTTTTCTTGTTGATGAAAATTTTGGGTATTTGCAAATGATTGCATTTGAATTAATGCTCTAACAGATAACAATTATGGTCGGTAGTGTTGCAATAATGGCTATCCATGCATATCTGTATATTAAAGAATGTATTCTATCTTTTTCTTTGAGGCTTTCCAAAATATTTTCTTCTACAAATTCAATTCCAATTTTATTCCTCCTCCAGGATGCCGATGTCATGTGGTTCAGAGACCCATTTCCACAGTTTTATTCAGATGCTGATTTCCAGATTGCATGTGATCATTTCACGGGCAGCTCTATTAGTACAGAGAACAAACCTAATGGAGGATTTACCTATGTAAAGTCCAATAATCGGTCGATCGAGTTTTACAAGTACTGGTATTCTTCACAAGAGACATACCCTCGAAATCATGATCAGGAAGTCCTTAATAAAATAAAGGATGATACTTTTATTGAGGATCTTGGGTTAAAGATGAGATTCTTGGACACTGTATTCTTTGGTGGACTTTGTGAACCCAGTAAAGATTTGAATGTAGTTTGTACTATGCATGCTAATTGCTGTATTGGTTTAGAAAATAAGATTCATGATCTTAAAATTATGCTTCAGGATTGGAAACACTTTTTGTCTTTGCCACCAAGTTTGAAAAGATCATCAATTGTGTCATGGAGCGTCCCTAAGAATTGCAGGTCAGATGGACTTGTTTTAATCTTGCTCATCTAAATGTAAAGTACTACACAGTGAAAAAACTTCATTCTATGCTGGTAATTTGATCTTCATTCCCTGAATAGCTTTTGTATTTTGTTTATTGAATCCAGTCTTGATGACATGCACCGTTATGAGTCTCTAGAAGAGGGTGTCCAGCAAGTATTGCAGGAATGAGTGGAATTGATATTTAATGAAGCTACCTTTTACCTTTGCTAGGAAATGACAAGGTAAAATTTTCAGCTTTTATGCATTATTGGTGATGTCTTTTGTGCTTTTATGCATGCATGAATAATATTATAGATTTAATAATAAAAGTGCGGTCTGAAGCATCCTAGAGTTAAACTAATGATGAGATTAAGTTAAAAGAAGGCAGATGAATAAAAGAGAGCTGACATGAATTGCTGCGTTTGAGTTTGCCAACATAATTATGGATGCCATTTAAGACATTGGAATTCCTATTGAACTGGACATATCTTCAAAATGAAACTCGTCGCCCTTAGTCTTAGCTATAGAAGCTATTACCTGTAATCCCTTTACCTTTAGGGTGGGTGGGTTGTTATTGAAGCATTCTCCAATAACGGGTGTCTATTCTTCCTTGCAAAGCACCATTTTTATGTTGTCAGTTCCATGATAGTCACCTTTAAAGAATTTTCAACCTACTTCCGTGGGGCATAAATCTGCACCTTAAGGTCTAATGCAACCCTCTTTGACAGTTTGAGGGAGCTCTAATCTACATGTTGAGTGATAGAGAACAGACATTTTTCGAATTATCTGTATCCTGTCGCCTGTTCTTTAAGCTGTGGTTATTGATTTTGATAGAGAATAAACATTTTAGGACATTAAGATTGTTTTGTTATGGTTTAAGCTAATATCGAAAAAAAAAACTTTGTCCTGTGTTGCATTTCCAGATTTTGTGTTGAAGTAAATATTCATGAAGAGGACAAACATTTTTAGGAAATTAACATTGTTTTGTTATGGTTTAAGCTAATATCGGAAAAAAATAAAACTTTGTCCTGTGTTGCATTTCCAGATTTTGTGTTGAAGTAAATATTCATGAAGAGGCTGCAAGTTAGGCATTTAATTCAGCTTAATGGTTAAACCACAAGTCAAGTTTTGCTTTAGCTGCAATAGTCAAAGATAGTTGCCCAGGAGAAAAATAGTCTCCTCCAATTTTCAGTAAGAAATGCATTCTTCATTATACCAATATCTTCTGCTGGTAATCACACAAATGTATAGATATATTTACATCATCTATTGTGGAATATATTGATCTAGTTTGTTTAATTTTGTATAATCAGCTGTAGCTATAGAGTGGATTACCATTCCTTGTTATCTCTTGATAATTTTTCTGAACAATGTCTTGAGAATTTTGGTAGTTAAAAGTGTTGTTGAAGCTGTGGACCAGGTGATGTTTTTTTCGTTCTAAGCATCTGCATTGTGCTTGAAATAGCGATCTTGTTTGATCATATGGGGGGTGGGGGCAATCTTCCTTGGGTTTGTGCTATCAGTTGCTTGCTTTTTGTATAATTGAAATCAGTAGCTTGGTGGCGTTATGTGTGCCAAGCATCAGAACTTTATACCTGACTTTAGCAGTAGAACCCAGTTGTGGCGCTTGGGATCTGTACTTGTGCTTAGATCGTGTTTTCATTTCATGGTTTTTTGGAGAAGGATGTGTTGCTTATCATGAAGCCAACCACATAGAGAAATTGTCAACAGGAACCAATATAAAGAGGCTTATATCATGAACAAAAGACACAACTTGGCATTTGAAAATTCAAGATAATTTTGTATCGAAATCCTCGAAATAAGTTGAATGTCTTAAAGACCAATTGGTTTTTAATTGATTAAGGGAAAGCATGCTTCAGAATGATATTAGGCTGTGCAAGAGGATTTTCTGCTGGCACTGATAGAGCTCAATTAGTGGTACTCTAAATAATATTTGTGTCAAACATGATGGTTTGGGGAATTTGCACCGTCGATCGTTATGGCTCTAATATCGCCCCCCCAAGAAAAAAACAAAAGGACAGGTTTTTAAAGCTACGTTGAATCGTTTAGCTACAAAATAGCTCGTTGCATAGAGTGAAGTGTTGAACTTTCTCCGGAGAGGATCGAAATTTTCTTGTTTAAATAATTTTCACTAAAATTATCTCACCTATGGACTAAATGAATTGTACCATAACAAATTAAAATTTTCACTGAAATTATTTTTATTCACAAGTAAAACAAAATTCAAGATAATAATGTGTCATTGGTTTGATCTACTAGAAGCAAATCATGGCAATGGGGCAAGTATTTGGGAAAGATAAGTATTAAAGAAATTAGCAAGCAATAACTTATTCGTTCTGCCTCCTAATGCAGTGTAACTTTTTCGTTCAAATAATTGGAAATGATATGTTTTCTTTAATGGGGAATTAGATGTTAGTTTGGTAGAATTAGCCTTTTAGCAACGTAAATTATATATCCTTCTCATATCCTACAATAATTATTACAAAAGTATTTTTTTTTTTATTTTTTGGGTAAGAAAGTATACAAAATTGGTAAATGATGATAACGAAGCCAATAATAATTCAATAGCTGAGCTCTTCTGCAAAAGAGATGAAGAAATATTTTATAACTTTTTAATAATCTTAAGTAAATGAACGTAAAAGCCACGTAAAGCAGTTGGGAGAGCTGAGTGAAACTAAAAACAATTATTCAGTATATCCCACCGATTTATCACTTAAAAAGAAAAAAAAATTATCCAACTGTTATAAATAAAAGTAAAATCAAAATAAAATATAAAAAATAACGAAAAGTATAATTTCTCTGTTATATTATTATGTCTTTAAAATAATAACAATGTGAGTATTTATAGACACAAACCTTAATTTATAAGTGTAATTTTTCTGTTATATTATTATTTCTTTAAAACAATAACAATGTGAGTATTTATAAACACAAACCTTAGTTTATATAGAAAACAAATAAATTCAGGAAACAAATGAATATAGGAAATAAATCAAGTAATAAAGGAAATAACCAATATGAGAAGTCATCCAAATAGGAATATATTACAATACTATCCCTTGGATGACTATACATTGTGAATATGCCTTGTTAAAACCTTGCTAAGAAAAATTCGGTGGGATAAAAACTTAACGAAGGAAAAAGAGTACAATATTCATATGTATTTCCCCTCAACAATATAATGAATCACACTAAATTGTTTAATTGGCGCATTCCAATATTGTGCACATGTTTCTTGAAAATTGAACTTGGTAGGACCTTTTGTGAGCAAATCTGCTGGATTATCACTTAACGAACTTTGCAAACATCGATCTGCCCTTCTTTTATAAGTTCATGAGTATAAAAGAATTTTGGTGAGATACGTTTGGTTCTATCTCTTTTGATGTAGCCACATTTGAGTTGTGAAATACTTGTTGTATTATCCTTATACAATTTTGTTGACTTTTTCTCCACCACGAACCCACTTGTTCCCTCAAAATATTGAGTCATGATTCTCAATCACCCACATTCATGACTTGTTTCATGGATGACTAATATTTCTGTCTGTGGCTGAACTTTATGAGGATCTGATAGATATCTAGTATCAGCATACTTGCCAATTCTGAATTTACTCTTTTTGAAAAAAAATAAACTCATGTTAGAAGTGCCATGAAAATAACATATTTTACTCAATTCCAGTGCCTTTGAGTTGGTGCAGAACTAAATCTTGCTAGCAAATTAACTGCAAAAGCTATATCTGGTATTTCAGGACAATAATGTCTGCCTTTTTCATTTAAGTGCACCCATTATACTAAAATATGATATTTCAGGACCCATTATACTAAAATATGGTATTTCAGGACCAAAAATCTTTTCGTTATCTTCTTATAGACGAAAAAGATCTTTCTTGACATCAAGAGAGCGAACAACCATTGGAATGCTCAGTGGATAAGACTTATCCATATCAAGATTTTCTTTCAAAAATTGATATTTTTTTATTAAAATATCATCACGCTTCTGACGAATTTTAAATTCATTAACAATATTACAAAATATTCTGCATGGACAATAATGTCTGCCTTTTTCATTTAATAAGTCATGCTATCAATTTTAAAGAGTTATAGACATTCACAATCATGGAATTTATAGTACACACTTTTCCTCGAATGTCCATTAATATGTATTGTGCCTCATTAAAACTTTACTGGAAAAAATCCTGTGGGATCAAAATCCAGTAAAGTAAAAAGGAGTACACAATATTTTTAATACACATTATAAGTTATCTTATTAAAAATTTTAACAGAAAAATCCAGTGAAAAAAAATCTTAGTTAAGGAAAAAAGAGTACAACGTGTATTTTTTTTCTTTTATAAAAATATTGGTACACAACTTTAAATTTGTGCATGCAGAATTTCGATACGTAATATTATGAAGTTCTTTTTATAAAAATGAGTCACATATCTTCTGGATATACTTACCATATATCTTTTGGATATATGATGCATGAACTGAAAAATAATAAATAAAACTTATTTTATAAAATTATATGTTTGTACATAAGCACGTACAAATTCATCTACACATCTTTCATTCATTTAAAATGAAAAATTTTATAAAATCTAATAATGTAGTCATACGTACAACGGATATATGATCAATGTAATTTTATATTATATCATAAATAAGTTATCTGTTCTCAAATGATTTTCTTAACCATTCTTATTCTTTCTCTTAATTGGCAACCACTTCTGGTGGTGAAAATTAATCATTCTGGTGGTGAAAATTAATCATACAATGGTAATAATTATCATTTCTTGAACATACCATTTTTATGGCCATAGTTCTATATTGCTTCATTAATTTGAAGGAATGAAACAAATGTAATAAAAATAATTTAATGACATGTACACAACAAAATCATATAATAGCTATAACAAATAAATACATTTAATAACTTAATTCAAATATTTCTAAAAAGTTACTTAAAGATAATAAAATTATACAAATGAAATATATATAATTTTATAAAGAACTAAAATCTTTAAAACAATATGTAATTTTAAGTAACAATTTGACAATTACCATGTAATACATGGTTACATAATGCATTAATAGCAATAATATATATATGATCATGAAATATGTTGTATTTAGTAACTTTACAACTATTGAAATACTCAATGGAAGATAATATCTAAACATATAATCACATTATAAAAATTTTCTTTCAATCAAATAGTATTTGATATTTAATTCGAAACAAAATTTAGTGTACAAAATTCGTTAAAATATTTTGAACTATTTAAGAATCTCAGTAATTAAAATCATAAATAAATAATGATAATAGGTAAAATATAATACTTAAAAATCATATACATAAAATTCAATGCATATAATTGTATCAAATAAAAATTTTCAAAAGTATTTATATGCTACAGGCATAATAAATTTTTCAGAAATTATATATAATTTTATTATCAAATAGACAAATAGTATTAATTAGTTACATACTAGTATATTACCAAATTGACAAATAGTAAAAACTTATTGCATCAATTAAAAGAAAATATGCAATTTTACAATCGATGCCAATCCATTGCAATAAATGTCATAAAATAAATCATATTTTACGACTTCATTGTTTATTGCATGAATATTAATTGTACTCTTTTAGCATCATATTTTTTAATATTTTGAACTGCAGGTTCAAAAATTCATATTGAATGCAATTAAAATCTGTATTTTTCAACATATTTTATTTTAAAATTCTCACTATATTGAAAATATCAACTTTAATATTTTTATACATAAATATTGTTGATAACTTTATCATTTTCGATTCTTTTTAATAACAAATGATATATTGAGATCTCTTATTTAATTTCAGATATCTGAACCGCTTTCGAGATTTTTAAAAAATTAGTTATGTCATAGGTCTCTTAAAGAGTACCCGCCTCCATAATATGACCATATAGATTTATTTGTCACGTGCCATTTATAAATTTTATTTTTATTTGGAACCGAATAATTTACCCTATAAGGAAAATTGTCCTACTGGGACATTATTTTGAATTGAAGTATTTGCAACTAATACAAATGAAATTTAATAAATCTTTATAAACTAACAAATACATTGGTATTATAATTAATTAATCTTTTAAACTTCAGGTTCACGATATGAGGATCTAAAATATAATGTATTTATTTATTTATTTTAGCTGTTTTCTTCCCTTGATGTTAGAAAAATTATTAATTAAAATACAATTTTCAACTAAAATTGCAATTGAGAAATTTTATGGTATTTATTGACATAATGCACGTAAGTATTGCTTACATCAATTATATATCCGTATATAAAAATGGCACTATTGTTCTCATAAAAATATCTAGCAATTATTCTGAGGCATTAAATAAATATTTTTGCTAGACCTTTAAGTATGAATATGTACAATGAGCTTATAACAATCATTTATCCGTGACATATGATCGCTAGCATTATCAAGAAAATATCTTGATTGCATATTCTGAAAATTGTGCACTTAATTTGAATAATCTCACAAACTGCTGGTTGTGAGTTGATAATAAACACACATGTGATCATTTTATCGATACATCTTTCAAAAATTATAAAATATTTGAGTGGTTCACATGGTAGATAGTGGGCCCATGTATATTATTTTTATTCATTCTAGAATGAAGGGAATTCAGTCCCTTTATTAGCTAGTGATATTTTAGTAATATTTCTTGAGAACAAGTAGATTATGAGAATTTCTTAAATTGAACTAAAAGAAACTTCTGATTCTTTAATAAATACGTATGTATGAATTCTCAATAATTTATGCATTATAATTGATCCGGACTGATCAAACCAGTCATGCCAAATAATCAATTATTAATTAGTAAACTTTAGGTTTACTAGTTTTATTATATCAATATTTATATCAATTGATAAATATCAAATTTCTTAATGTTAATATTAAATAGTTAGTAAACTTTGTGTTTACTAATATTCGTGATAGTTAATAAACTTCATGTTTATTAGTATTTATTTTAATTTTCAATTTTACTATAATCAATAAACTTTAGGTTTACTGATATTAATATAATTTAATCAATAAATTTCATATTTACTGATGTTTGTATAATTGATAAACAATAAGTTACTAATATTTGTACAACAATTAATAAACTTCAAGTTACTAATATTTGTATCTATTAGTAAACTTTGAGTTTGCTAATATTTGTATCAAAATAAAATCAAATTATCTTTAAAAAATATATTACTTATCTTATACAAAGTGAATCTCGAGTATTTATTTATCAATTTTAAAATAATATCCATTTCAGCAAATATTTTTTAAAAATAAATTTCTTCAGAACATATTGGAGAAATAATATATTTTATAATAAATTGTATGTGAGTAATTGTATTATAACTGTTCAGGAGTTTTCAAATAATTATTTTGCACATAACATAAATATACATATAGTAAATTGAAAACCAAAATATTGTTTTACATGAAGTATATTCATTGATCATATATATAATATAAGGATCAAAATATAATTAAGCAATGATCAATTTGTAATTATGCTAAACAAATCACTAAAATTATATTAATGTCCACGACAAAATAAATGACATGAAAAATTTTATTCTCACTTGTTTTTTAATAATTTCGTATATTGAAATTTTTAAAATTTACTGTAGGGTACAATGACTCAACCCTTAATCGATTTCATTAAATTATTAGAATTAAAATAATTCAAAATTTACGAATTAAATCTACTTAACGTTTAATCTTGTAAATTATAATTCTTAATTTCTTCGAATCGGATTGTCGTAAATCACCGACTTTCAATAATCAATAGAGATTATCGTGCTGATAACGTGTTATAAATAAAAGTAAAATTATAACAAAATATAGAAAATAACGATAAGTATGATTTTTCTGTTATATTATTATATTTCTAAAATAATAATAATGTGAGTATTTATAGACACAAATTTTGATCTATATAGAAAATAAATAAATTCAGAAAATAAGTGAATATAAAAAAATAAGTAATAAAGGAAATAATCAATACGAAAAATCATTCAAATAGGAATATATTACAACACCAACCAAATTGTAGCTTTTTAATTTATTTGAGATTCATTTAGGAGAGAGATCATATCATAAGCCTTAAACTAATAAATACTTCATCCGTTTTTATTTATTAATAATTTTTGTTATTTTTATTAAAATTAAAAAATAATAAATAAATTTAAATTTAATATTAAATTATATGAAAATTAAATTATTAAATTCGATTGATTTTGATTTTATTGAAAAAAAAATAAATTAAATTAAATTAAAAATTTAAAAATAATATATAAATAAAATTTAAATTTTATTTAAAAGTGATAAATAAAAAAAATTAGGGGGAGTAACTAAAAAACCGGAGGGAGTAACTAAAAAAGCCAGCGTCATTTTAAAGTTTAATATCAAGTTTTAACTGATGCTGTTATGCACTGCCCCTGTCCATCCTAACCACTGTTTTGTGTTTTCAAAGGGAAAAAGCAAGATCCTAGGAAAGGAAATTGTGTCGCCTTATCTGGAGGAAAAGCCGCCATTTCGACAGCTAAAACTCCAAAATCTTGAGATCACACTTTGGTCTTAATTGCGCAGTATTCCCATTTGATAGCCATTGACCAAATAGTTAACATGTTTAGGGGAGGAGGTGAATCATCATCTTCTGCAGGCTCAACCTCAGACATTTTACAGAGGTGGAAAGAGTATGTAACTACGAAATTTACAACCTTTCTTCCATTCTTGTTAATTACGCGATTTCCTATCAATTACCCTATATGGGGAACTTTTGCAGGATTCAGTATTCCCTTAAGCAGAGATTGATCATGAAGGATGATTTTACGTGGAATCTGCCATCACCGATTGCTCGAGAAGATCATCAGGCGGTCTTGAAGTTTATTGGTGGGGTCGATGTGAGCTGTTTAAAGGATGACCAATCCGTTGCTTGTGGGACAATCGTTGTTTTGGATTTTGAAACTGGTAAAGTTGTGTACCATGATTCTGCCCATGTCAGGCTTGATGTCCCTTATATTGCCGGCTTCCTTGCATTCCGAGAGGTTCCCGATATCTTTTGATCACTACTTTTGATTTTATTTGAATCTGCAACTCTAATTATGATTTCCATTTTTAATATGAATCACTTCAGGCCCCAGTGCTTTTACAGCTTCTAGAGAAGATGAAAAACAATAATAATCCTTACTACCCTCAGGTGAATTTTTTTATTTTTAAAAATTTTAAACTTAGTTGACACAACTTGACAGTATAATTTAGTACCCTTAGTTCCTGATGCTAGTCGCTTTTCTTATAATCATGCTAAGTTTTCATCTAAACTGAGGCTTTATATGTGGTTCAACAGTTAGTAATGGTTGATGGCAATGGGATACTCCATCCTCGAGGCACGTTTCTTTTATTATATTCTGTTTTACACTAAGTATAACTGCATAAGCTCATAGAAAAAAATATTTCTTGTTTCCGTGAGTATGTAATAAAAATGATTCTATTTTTGGAAGCTTTTTATTTATATTTGTTTCTGTGGGAGAAAATCTATTAACAGTTAGACTTTCTTGCAGGCTTTGGCTTGGCTTCTCATCTAGGCGTTCTGGAAAACCTTCCCACAATTGGGATTGGAAAGAAAGTGAGTTCTGTTATAATATTCACTGTCTACTAGTAAAAAAGTCAAGTTCCTTCTGCTTGTTCTTTCAGTAGTTGTGTTGTGAATATTTTTCCTATCATGTTTTGAATTGCATTCTCAGTTGTTTGGGATTCAAAACCTCCAACTGTTGCTTTTGTCCTGCGGCTGTTCTTTAAATTTGCTTTTCAATTTTATGGGTTTAATGTAACAGATTCTCAATTTGAACATGTTTTAGCTGCATTGCATAGCTGGTCTTACTGAAAAGGGTGTGAGGAAATGTCTTCAAGACAAAGAAAGAAGTGGTGAAAACTTTGTTACATTGATTGGATGCTCTGGGCGCATACATGGAGTGGTAAGAGGTTTAGCATGTCTTTTCTGCTTCTACAAGAAAAGTTTTTTAAGTTTCCTGATACATCAAAAAATTTAAGAGTTGACAGTACTTCTCTTATTGAAATAAAAGGAGAAATTAAAAATTGGTGCTAAAAAAGTCATTCACTCTGGTGTACTTGTGCATTCATTTCTTCTCTTTTACTTATTCTTTGATTTTGTTCTAATCTTTTCCCTTTTCCTTTTTCTAGTTAAGACACAATTCCTCACTAAGCTCTCTAGAATAAGTACAATAAGCTTTTATTGAAATAACGATGCTGTGAACTCTCTTTGTACTGGCTCATTCAAGCACTGATGTGTTGTTTCCTTTAAAACTAATTGTGGGTTCTTCTTGCTTTTTGGTCCCTATTATTATAAATCTGAATATCTGCAATGCCTTTCATCAAAACCTGCCTCTGACTGCTCTACAAGTACTTTGTCTTATGACATTCAAGTAGTTTGGATGTTGTAGCATAAGCACTTAAGTGGAATTGATAATCCATTTTTGTACTTAATGAAGTGATCTTCTCTTTGTTAAGATATATATATTTTTTTAAACAGGCAATGAGATCAACTGAGGGCTCAGTGAAACCCATATTTATTTCAATTGGTCACCGTATATCGCTTGACACTGCCATCAAAATTGTCAAAATGACCTGCAAATATCGTGTGCCTGAGCCTATTCGGCAGGTGAAACTTAAAAGCTTTCCACAAGTTATATCTCTTTCATTTGTTTTTGATGCTTTAGATTTTATATCAAAATATACAGAATGTATAAATCCAGGGTAGTCTGAGACCATACTTAATCTTAAAACTAGTATTGCTGCAGTGCGCTTTGATCATGTTAATTATTGTCCGAATAAAAAAATGTGCTATTAATTCTTATGAAACTACTGGTAAGATGGTACTATCATTATTTGTAACTTTTCGTGGTAGTTTTTGGTTTAAATGTTAACTGCACAAATAAACTAGTCTACAATGAAATCTCTGGCATCCTGAGTTCCAGAAATCTCTGATGTGCACTTTTGACATCCTCCTCCTCCTACTTCCTCTTTTCGACTAAAAAGGGTGGTAGATCACCTTCTTATTAGAATGTGTTCATGTTCAGTTAGTTGGAAGAATGTGTTGGCTCAAGGCTACATTTCAATTTTGTTGATAATAAAATCTTCACAACTTAGTATATGTATGCTTCCCCGTACTATATGCCTAGGAGATTTATACAAGTATAATCCCTATAGATATGCACAACGTAAACAGGATATTTAATAGAATTCAGCAGATAACAAACCTATAATTAACTAAGCAAATCTGCAACTGTATATCAAACCAGAATTAATTGCATAAAACCTAAGATTTAACAGCATCCATTCAACATATGCAATTATAACATCAATATGAGTATAACATCCCATAGTAACAGCACGTATTGTCAACAGTCAATAAGAACATATTTCTCCCCCTTTTTTCCATCAGCACAAAAGGGAGGATGAAAACCTAAAAAGAGTGGCAATCTTCTTATGAGTCTCTGTGATAGCAAGTAGGTCCCTCTGAAGCTGCCAAAAATATTCTGCCATGTCTTCATTTAGCCTAGCCAACTCCAAGTTAAGTGCTGATGGAGAAGGTATTGGCTGCTCCACATCAGTAACTACTGCCTCATTGCTTTCCTTTGCTTCTGGAGCCTTATCTTCATATTCTTTATTTCCCTCTTGATCTTGTTGCTCTACCTCTTCTGCTAGAGTAGCATCACCAGAGTTGAGCTCATTTGTTGGAGGAATGTCTTCATCTTCCAAATCCGATGGGTCAGTATGAGCTTCATCACACTGTGCTGCTGTATTGACTACTTTTGATGCGTGCTCTGTTGCAGACAGTTCTAAAACCTTCTCATGTAACGGGCTGATCTGTACTGGGTTCTGAAATGACCTCTGGAGACTTCTCTATTTCTGGACTTTGCACTGCTTGTTGAGACTCTTCTGCTTCCTTTTCTGGTTCTGCCTTTTCTTGAACCTCAGAACTGTTGCCTTCTTTTCCAGGTTCAGCAATATCAGTGCTAAACTCATGTCCTTGGTCTTCTGAGTTATCAGAACTCTCAACACTATTATGATCTGATTCTATTGGGCTTCTTTTTGCTTTCAGAAAGCACAGGATCAGTCTTGGCTTCCTTGATGATTAAGGGCATATTTTTGTCCAAGTATGAAGAAGCTTCAGGAGAGAAGATTTTGAGTTTCTTGGTTAACTCCTCAGGATTCGATGTTTTTGCCAATGATTCAGGAGAAGGCTGAGTGGCAGTAGCTGCTTCCACTTTGGATGATGTACCTATGTGGCTTCGTCGTCTTTGAGACAGTTTTAACAGAAGATTCATCAAGTTTCCTTTTACTCAATACCTTAGTTCTGGCCATAGATTCCTCGTAATATTTCTTTAAAATACAGTGGCCTTTTTGCAACCTTTGAACAATTTCATCACCCAGATCAATCTCCCAATGCTTAAACAGTTTAGTCAAAAGGAGGGCATGTGGCAAACGTGATTTTGAATTAACGTAACACATTAACAATAAGTGCAGCAAATTAATTGTTTTCTCTTCAAAAAATGCCATATCAAACAATCATCAACAGTGGCTTAAAATGTAGCACTACCAGATTTAGGAATAATGTAGTCACATACAAATTTGTAAAATGCCTAAACTTTATTTCCATGCAAGTTTTTATGAGTGGTCTTACACTTTTAGCCATTGAGCCCTCACCATTGAGTGGTTTCATTAAGTTATTTTCTGTTTTAAAAGATAATATCACAAAACCAATTCTGTTATTGAACATATTTTCTGCAAGATTAAATTTGTTCTGAAAAAGTATTTGATTTGCATATTTTCTTTCATCATATTGAACGTTCATACCTTGCATATCACTTCTGTTCTGCCTAACCAGAAAACATGAACATAATGCTTCTGTTCAAACAGAAACTAGGCAAAAATTTAGTGACATCCAACCCCCTCTTGAATGTCATCGGGACCAACAGAATGTTTGTTAGGAAAACTGCATATAATGGCTAACAATTAGGAAATTTTCAGGCTGTTGAGTATTTACATAATTTCAAAAATTATGAATTATCAGCATAAACTGTCGCTCATCATTTTGGTGACTTTGATATCTGATTGCTGTATTTCTGTTTTGTTTTAAATGCAGGCTGATAAAAGATCAAGGGTTTATGTGCAGAGGCCTCAACAAATACTAAAACAGTTTAATAGCCTTAATCTGGTAAATTGATCTCTACTTTACTTTGGTCCATTTATTTTGTTTTATTTGAAAGTTTAATGCCATTAGAGCATATTAGTAATTATGTCAAGTTTATTTCTTTTCCTTATTGTTTGCTGAGTTCAATGATTTGGAGATGATCGAATGATGAAAAATCAAATGAGTTAGCAACTGAGCAAAAAATGGATCATCAACAGTTTCTACTGAATATTTCTGTGTAGGGAAGTGAAAGGAGTGATGAGAGCACATCAGGGACGACTGTAATGCCAGGTCTTTTATGACGTCTTGAAGATTAATCTGAACAATGGAGTCCTTGCTCAACTAAATCTTAGTACCAAATTAATTGAGGTTGGCTGGATGGATCTTTTCTCCATGGGCCTTTTTCTTTAAAGACCACCTTCACTTCTCAGTATCCACACCATTCTTTTTTCTTTTTCTTTTATTATTATTATTCTTTTAATCCATCTTTCCTTTTCTTTATTTGGTACTCATTTCTTTTAATTCCTGTAATGAAACATTTTTGCATATGCAAGCCATAGGCGAATATTTCCAATGACTTCATCCTCAGTGCTTGTTAAATTTTTCCAGTCTAGTCTTCTTGTCTGTCTTGCAATTCTTAATCAGTTATGCTCAATTGATGAGCATGTTTAATACTCATTTCGTGGAGGATATTTGGTTTGACTGCTGTTATTAGAATTTGCTAGTTGGCCTGACGAGACTCTATAATTATTAGGAACTCTTGTTGAACTTCTCTTGTTTAATCGTATAGCCTCGTTATTGTGGACAACATCCTCTTCAATATTGTCTTTACCTTGTAATAGAGGACTAGATATCAAAATTGATATTGTTGAGGCACTTCCGTCATCTTCATGCCTTTGAGGAAGTTATACATATATTGTATATTTTCTAAGCTTAAAAATCTTGGACTCTAAGGGACTCCATGTAAGCTTTTTGGTTTCCTGCTACTACTTTATTGTCATGGAAAAAGGTGAAGTTGCAGTCTTGTGTGCCATTTCATTAGATTGATCCTGCTTGCTTCATGATTGAAAGGATTTTTAAGGCAGCAATAAATTGAAGAAGCTGCTGAATGTTTATTAGGAGGTGGAAGAGAGCTATATAGTAAATTTTCTCATATCAGAGTTCGTTATGACATAGATTTTAAAATAGCTTCCAGATATGTGAAACTAGGCTTAGGAAAGAGATTGACAGGGAAACCCTTGATGGTTGTTGTTAGAAGATATGCAATATGATGATTGCTGGCAAATGTAGACATGATATTACAGGGAAACAAAAGAAAATTGTCTGTGGCATTTCTGGTTGAACAGGGTTTCCAGGTATAAACTTCTATTTGGATACAAGAAAATATTTCTGTAATATTACCAGGTAAAAATATTTGTTATACTGCATCAGATGTCTCCTTGAGCACCTTCTTTAGTTACTTGCTTTGCTTTGAGATGACTATCTTTTAATTCACCTAATACCATAGGATTATATGCCGTGCACTGGGTGTCAGTCCACTCGGATCATCCTGTACTTTAGCAGGCTGCCAAGTGTTATGTAAATGTAACACTAACATTTTTCGAGTTAAAAATGCCAATGGTTTAGTCACTTACCTTGGACTGTGCATATATAATGTGGGCAAATGTGAATCAAATCTATAGACACCATTATATTTCTTAATTATTAACGACTCTTTTTATTTGGTTATATCTTTTTTTTTTAAAAAAAAGAAGTATTGTAGTCTGTATTGAATATGGGTAATTCACCTACTGCTAATTTTTGTGATTTGGCAGGGAGAGAGCAGTGACCAAGTTCAAAGTGGTTCAGGTGAATTAGGCCAAGGCCCATTCCAAAGAAGGGGAAGAGGTGGATGGAAAAATATACAACAAACTGTAAGCAGAATGGAAGAACAGAAAGGTTCAGGACAGGAAAGAGGGGAAAGGCAGTCTATTGAGAGAGGATATAGTTATGATAGAGGTTTGGGGAGAGGAAGAGGGAGGGTAAGAATTTTGAACATTTCCTCCTAAATTGACTTTTAGTGAATGGCAAAGAGGTACGAAAGAATATACAAGATTTCTAAATGAAATCAACCAAAATGAAAGGATCTTTGTTTGTTGCATGATACTTTCGGATGTACATTGAGAATTCTGTGGCTTTTAGAAATATTATTCTCAATCATATTTAAGAGTAAGGCTTCCAGTTCCCTCCAAATAATGTGATTAGAGCGGACAGCGATTCTTATCCTTGTATAGTCGATCTGAATATTAACTTGGATCACTCTTTGTGCAGGGACCTAGCACATCTTGGAAAATTATCACCAGCAATCATGACTTGGTAGGTTCTGTTTCATGAGACTCTAAATTTTTTTATGTGCACTTAATTGTGACATAGGTGATTGAATGCCATCATGGAGAATTTGTTGTGGAAAGTTTGCTCTTAATCAGGAGCGCATATTTCAATGAGGCCTCAATATCTTCCTATTTTCTTCGATAAAAAGGCTGCTCAAAATCTTGACTCTGATCAAAGATTAGTTTTTTTAGCTCATCTGTTCTTCTTCATCAGATGTCTCCTTAAGCTCCTTCTTTGGTTGCTTTGCTTTGAGATGACCGTCTTTTAAGAATTTTGAACATTTTGCTTGGTGATTGGTGCTAGATATTTTGAAAACTTAATGGTGACATTGGTGATTGGTGCTAGATATTTAGGAATGTCATCATGGAGATTTTGTTGTGGAAATTTTGCTCTTAATCAGGAGCACATATTTCAATGAGGCCTCTGTACGTTCCTATTTTTTGAGTAAAAGGACTGCTCAAATTCTTGAGACTCTGATCAAAGATTTATTTATTTATTTAGCTCATCTGTTATGCTTCATCAGATTTCTCCTTAAGCACCTTCTTTGGTTACTTGCTTTTCTTTTGAGATGCCCATCTTTTACTTCACCTAATACCATAGGACTATACACTGCATACCGGGTGTCTGTCCAATCATATCATCCACTCGGATACTTTAGCAGGCTGCCAAGCGTTGTGTAAATGCAACACTAACATTGTTCGAATGAAAATGCCAATGGTTTAGTTACCTACCTTGGATTGTGCAGATATAATGAGGGCAAATGTGAATCAAATCTATAGACACCATTAGATTTCTAAATTCATTAATAAGTCTTTTCTTCAAATATGGTAGCCTGTCTCAAATATGGGCAATATACCTACCGCTAGTTTTTGTGTTGGCAGGGAGAGAGCAGCAGCCAAGTTCAAAGTGGGTCAGGGGAATTAGGCGAAGGGCCATTCCAGAGAAGAGGAAGAGGAAGAGGTAGATGTGTAAGCATATGGGAAGAAGAGAAATGTTCAGGGCAGGAAAGGCAGCCTATTGGGAGAGGAGCTAGTTATGGTAGAGGAAGAGGGAGGGCAAGATTTTTGAAGTTTTCCTCTTAAATTAAATGAATAAATAATAATTGACATGATTCTCTCAATTCTTGCATGTGGGAGATGGGGAAGTTTAAACATGCCTCTGCCATTGGTTTATTCTGCAGTGCGAAGAGGGAAACAGTTGTGAGTATGCTTTTGTGTGGAAGGTGTTGAGAAATGTAATGTTTGGAACCTGAATTTATTTGGACTGTAAGCAATAGAACTGCAGAGAGAGATAATGCTGCATAAACATTTGAATGTTTGGTGATAATTCTGCATAAACATTTCAAACTTACTTAAATTTCTTAAAAATGCGAATGAATGCATGTGATGAAGATGAAATTATGTTTATAGACTGAGCCCTCACCATTGAAGATGACTGTATTCATCAGTGATCCGAGTCTCCATAGTATGGAAAAAATAACAAATAATAAAAAAAAAAAAGAAAAGAAAAGAAACATGTATGTCCTAAACTTAAAATGAAGACATTTAATAAAGTGAAAGAGATATTTAATAAAGTGAATATATAATTGTACAGAATTAATAAAAGGTTATTTTAGTAAATTAGAATGAAAAATTTATGGAATCACTGCTATTTTTTTTTTTTTTAATCTAAGTGATAAGTGATAAGAATCATTCAACTTTTAGGGTTTCACTTTAGATAAAGGTGAATGTCGAGGAAATGAAATGGGGGCTAATTTATTTGTGTTCCAATAATATACAGATACGGAATTGAAGGGAGCAACTTACCTTAGATCAACTTCACCACTCCCTTCCTACATTCATTTATTGAATTCATTTTTCATACATTTCTTTTCTTTTTCTTTTTTAACTTCAACAAAATACTCTTTACGCATTTAAATAATTTTATTAATAATTTACCAATTTTGCCATTTATTTCAATCCTACACAACTATTGTTTCTCATTCATGGATGAAAAGATTGTTAAGAAGATGTATGTATTACTATGGAACCTTTCATTACTTAAGCAAAGTATATCATAGAAAGATAAAAAAAAATTAAGTATTAAATACCGCATTATTTTAAGTTTTACTTGAAAGTGATACAAATAATTGATATATAAATTATAGATTAATGAGAAATTAAATAGGGATATTATACGTAACTTACAATTTAACAGTAGGATATAGACAGCAACTGTGTTATATTTGGGATAAATTAAAACGTAGTAATAATAATAATAATAATAATAATAATAATAATAATAATAATAATAATAATAATAATAATAATAATAATTCCACTATCCCATTGTAAGAGTTATTTTTAGCTTTTGCTCACATATTAAAATAAAGATGGAATTATCTTAATTTTATAAAAGAATTATTAAATGTACTATAGCTCTTTTCTATTCTATTTTTAATGACTTTGTTATTTCTTAGTATTAATTTTTACTATCTCACTATTGAGAGTAAAATTGAAAAAAATTGATTATTTTTTAATTTTATAAAGTCACAATTTATGATATTTTTTTTTCCCTGAAGTAACTCTTACTATGGGGAAGAGTAAAATAATAATGATATTTTTTCTATCTATAAATAAATAAGTATCCGTTTTACTTTTTCATTAAGTTTAAGATGCTTATTAATTATACTAAATTTTTACTAATTTGTCCCTCGAAACAAAAAGAGATACGTAGTTAGTAAACAAATTGATTGGAAAATGAAATTTATATATTAATTGTGCTGTAAAAAATTAATACATATTTATCGTTGTAAAATATATATTCCTTCCTTTCTTTTTTATGTATCAGTTTTAAGTAAAATTTAAATTTTATTTATTTATTACTTTCAGTATATTTTAATTTATTTTTATTTTTTAATAAAATTAGAACCAATTAAATTTGATAATTTATTTTTAATTACGTAATTTAATATTAAATTTAAGTTTATTTATTATTTTTTAATTCTAGTGAAAACAATAAAAGTAATAGATAAAAAAAGAGCTAGTATTTAAAAACATTTTACTCTTAAAAATTGATATTTATTGGTTAATTTACAAATTTAGGAAGGTGTATACTGAATGGAAGGGTTGCTAATAAATAATAATGAAACTGAGGGCAAAGCTCTCATCATTTTATATAAATAAGCAATTATTATTCTCTGTCTCGTGTCACTTTATTTTTTTTATGCATATTAAAATAATTATTGATTTATTAAAAATTACTTTAAAAAAATTATAGTGTCATTTCTTATATTTAATGAATATAGAGAAAATGTGTAAAAAAAGAATGGTAATGTTAATATCAATGAGATGGTAAAATTGAAATATATATAATAAATATTATCTTGATTTTATAAAACAATATTATAGATGGGGTAATTTATTAGTTTTAACTTTACAAGTTGAAACCAAATTGATCATTAAATTGAATTAAAGGAAAAAGATTAAAAAATAATAATAAAAAAAACTGCAGCAAAGGAAAATGGAATTTCTTAATAGGAAAGTAATTAAGCATGTAGGACAGTAGGGGCTGGAGGAAAGTGAAAGGTCAAGAGAAGTGTGCACTGAGTCGCCTCTCTTTCTAAAATTTTGAACACTAAACCAGAACATGTACCGCAGAAGAGAAGGATCCTCGTCATCATCAACAGAAGCATCGCCATCAAAGATGCCCAGTTGGCTTGAGTACTGTTTCCTTTTTTGTTTTTTTGTTCATGAATTATTTGGATTAATCTAAAGCCAGTACTCCATCTGGGTCTTTTTTTACAGGACTCAACGTTCTCTTAAAGGAGAGCTAATTGAGGAAGATGATTTCGAGTGGACACTACCCACATCGTCAAGAACTGAAACAAATGTACTGAGATATGTGGGAGGTGTGGATGTAAGTTTTTTGAAGGAAGATCCATCTGTAGCTTGTGGATCACTTATCGTTTTGGAATTTCAAACTCTTAAAATTGTCTACGAAGATTACTCTTTTGTTCGTCTCCGTGTCCCTTATATTGCTGGCTTCCTCGCCTTCAGAGAGGTTTCTTCAATCCCATTTCCACACTCACAGTTACATAACCATCAATTACTTATTATATTAGCTGTTGCTTTTCTCCATTATTCATCAGGTCCCAATACTTTTACCTCTAATTCAGAAGATGAAAAACACTCAGAATCCTTACTATCCTCAGGTCTCTCTAATTTCCCTCTCATCACCGTGTCTGCAATTATATGTATATGTTTATGTCTTATGGTACGTTTTGTGGGTAGGTCATCATGGTAGATGGCAATGGGAAGCTTCATCCTCGAGGCATGTCTTATTTCTTTACATCTCCATCATATGTAACTTGTTATCAGTTCCATGCATCCTGTACTTAATTTCTTTTATCATGTTATGTGGAGCTAGACTTGAATTCAACTTCTTTTTATTTTTTATTTTTTTTTCAATTGCTTTTTATGGGGAATCAGTATCTGGAAAATTTTATACCGTTCTACATGCTCTAAAAGCATTACGATACAGGTTTTGGGTTGGCATGTCATCTAGGAGTTATGGCTGATATTCCCACCATTGGGGTTGGAAAGAATGTAAGTCCAGATTGTTCCAGTAACTATTATTTACTTGTTAAATAGTCCAATTCCTTGCCTCTGATTTTGATGAATTTATTATTCTTGTGTTTCAGCTGCATTATGTGGATGGACTTAATGAAGATGAGGTGAGAGAGCTTCTTCAAGCCAGAGGAAGAAATGGTGAAGATTTTGCCAAACTGAGAGGAGACTCTGGCCGCATATGGGGAGCAGTAGGCACATCATTTTAAAATACCATAAATGCCTAATTCTTTATTATGCGACATATCCTCTTTTCTGCTTCATATGGCAATGCACATAAGATAATTTTCTTCTTTAACAGGCAATGATAGCAACAAGAGGATCATATGATCCCATATATATTTCAATTGGTCACCGAATATCGCTAGATACTGCCATCAAAATTGCAAAACGTACTCGCAAGGATCATTTGCCAGAGCCGGTCAAACAGGTGAAACCTAGTATTCGTCTTTTACGGGGGGAAAAAGGTTCTAGTATTAAGTTTCTCTCGATAGAGAAGTTGCATAAATTACCTTTGGAGTAAATTTCTAAATTAGCTACATCCAACCAAACTTGTTCTATTGCCACACTGCTCTTTCGAAGTGCTGTCTTTAATGTTCATCTGGTGTCTATGAAAATAAATACAGGCTGATTTGAGATCAAGAAAGTATATCCGGGACCGTAAATCCTCACTATTAGCAATGGTAAGAGATGCTCTCTCTTTTTCCATCTCTTGTAGCTAACTGGTGTTAATAGAACAGCATGAACTATAATGCAGGCAGATAGTGATTGGAAAAATACAACTGCCATTAATCTGTTCAATGAATTGGCGAGTTCAGGCATTCTGGGGTTTTTGCCTACTTATTGGGATGGACTGGAAAGCGTTTGTAGATGGCACCTCACAGTTTTGCACACAACTGATCAATGTGAGAGATTTAGGAATTTCCTAATCAAGCAGGTTTATTATGAGAAACGTGCTCTTACTGAGGAGCAGCTTTTTGCTATGGGCCTTGAAGACTTCCTTATTTCTAATGGAAGACGACTTCTCAGGTTCCTCACAAGCTGATAAAAGTTATATGAGATTCCACTGTAAATAGATCTTGGAGTAGCATCATGATCATATCATTAGGTGACAACATATATGCAAAGATTTTAGTTTTTCTTTTGCAGCAGACTAACAAATCCTTTCATTTGAAACGGATTAAGACGGTAGTTCAGATGTTCAACGTAGCAACTTCAGAATTTAAGTGTATTAGCATATTCAAATTTTGGTATGCAAGTTCTTTCCTGCAAAAATACAATTCTAAACAATTAAATTTACCAAATCTAGTTATCTTCCCTTTCACATTTTCTTAAGGGAGAAAAATGATTGGACATCATTCTTTTGCGTCTCCATATACCCATATCTATGCCCACCATCCAGTGGTTCCAAATCCCAAATGGCTTAAATTTGCTTTAAGATTTGAATATCCTTCAATGCAGGACTCTGGTGAGGAATAGCCCCTGCAGCTCCCCAAACAAGCTATGAAAAATGTTATATCGAAGATCATTACTCACAAGCACTGGGAACTTAATCTAGGCAACCATTTCACAGAATCAAAAGTTATCAAATGGATAATCACATTTCAGAGGACAGTACTGACAGTCTACTGTATTAGAGATGGCAACCCTCTCTCTTGCATAGTCCATCGGTCAGCCAACTTCACAGAAGAAGAAAGAATCAAAGATGTGGCGAAGATTCACAAATATGCATGAAGAAATTTTTTTCTGAACTTTGGCGTTGGCAGTCTACTAGACATCTATTAGTTAGAAAGTGAAGTGATTAAGGATATACAACCAAGTGAATAGAAATTGCAAAATTACTACACAACTTTTATCCAGCATCACTATCGGAGTCCACTTGTTTCCGGCTTAGGAGAACACCCTCGTCCCATGTCTCAAGACACCTATAATAATACAGAATTCATAGAAATATTGATAAGATAATTTGAGCTTGGGTTGCACAAGAAGCAAAAGAATAAAAACTGTAAGTAAACTCCATTAGCAGATTTCTTATAACCTGATTAAATTGGAATGTTGTTAAATAAATTTAAATCTGAAGCCAATTAAACAAACCTGGATATGCTAGTAAAAACAATAATATTCATGGAGTAAAATGATGTTCAACTTTGATAATATAAGATGTAAATAACTGGGACATATCAATCATCATCATTTATAAGAAAGCAAGACAAAGTTGACACCACAAGACAAACTTTATTGTAAGTTCTTAGTTTCTATCGAGTTCTGTTAAAATCATCACATAGACTTCATGCAGATATAGCATGCTAATTAGATGGCTGTGTTACATTAAAACATAATGCAGCAGTCGTGCAAAGAAGATAACCAATTACATGTTAAGCAGCAAGACAAAGACTCTTATCTGGCTGTTTCATATGAACTGGTGACTGTTATTGTGAATATGCCTTGCACATTTAAGTAAACCTTCACCAAATGTCAGATTAAATAATGCACACAACTTTCACAAGTAAACCTTGCAAGATGTTTGAGATATGTGACCAATTTTTTATCCTAATTTTCAAATATTGGGCAACTACAGAATAAATACAGTTCAAAGATATGCTTTGTGTGTGTGTGTGTGTGTTAATTAGATGAGCTCCATGAAAGGTAAATGTGTTGCCCTTCCCATAAACCTCTCCACTTTATCCTGATCACAACAAGATCAAATTCGTGACTGAGTTCCAAAAGATACACCCACAGCCTCAACATTCCTAATGATGGCAGTGTCTATGCCAAGTTTGAGAAAACCAAAGAAGGAAAAAAAAAATCTCTAACAGTATATTACTCGTACCAGTAAATGAGTTGTGGAAATCAAGTGTAATTTCTTGTAACTTCAGTGGCCAATTTGAGCATGCAAACAACATTCACAATCCAGAAATTTAATCTTTCTCATATATTTGATTTTCTGTATGACCTGACATCATTAATATTGGAACTCGGCAAGGTAGTAGAAAACAAAAAGGCCTCAAGTGACAAGTCAAATAGAAGCTATCCCACACCAAACCCAAAAAAATACAAGGAAAAAAAAAGATAAGATAACCAGGATGAAATAAACACTGACCTTGCTCCATCAACATCAATACAAAGAAAATGCCCATGTCGCCATCCATCTCGAAACTGACCAAAAAAGACTTCACCAGATTTTGAATAAAAGCGGCTTTCACCGTTGGCCTTTCCCTTCCAAAAGTTTGCAAACCATCTATCGCCGGTGTTGAAATAAAACCAACCCTACATAATAACTGATACTTAATCATATTGAATCCATATAGGAAATGTATCTATTTCAGCAACAATGAAGCACATCTAAGGAAATTACATTGCATTTACTATATAATTAGATCTAATGATTACAAAGCACAACATTTACAGAGGCAAGCAAACAACGTGAGAATATAACCCATAGGAGAGAATGCTTGTGAGGTGTCTGCAAAGCCAAAAGTGTCTAAACACACAACTAGAGCTGCACATAGGCACATGCATAAATTTATCCCTTCTCTGTTTGTGAATCAGTATGAGAATGTATGCTTCCTTGTTTAGAGTAATACTCCACTAAAATATTGCCAATACATTTTAAATTACTTCCCTATCACATTAAGACCGAACCATGTACAGAAGCCTCTTAGACCCATTGATTTAGAACCATGAAAGGCAAACCAAATAGTGGGTTAACTTTCAGCTTCACTTTTTAGTATTTAAAACAATCTAACATCTAAAGAGCTATGAAAACTTGCATCGTACCATAAAATAAATCCTTACCCTATTAACAAAGTCAAACACTAAAATGTAACCTAGATAGAAAACAATATAAGTGAGATCTAATTTTTTTTCCCAAAATTTTGAGTCCTAAAGTACTTAGGAGGCAATCTAAGGTCACATTCCCATGCATTTTTGTTCTTTTCTCCCATGTGCTAAGTCAAGAAAATTTCTCAAGCCTTCTGATAAATTAACATTTTTAAGCCCTCCAAAATGAGAATCAATTATTGCTGAATGTGACAAACACATATGAAGTGGCACAAGATGAAAAGCTGACTTCATTGGCCCCTCTTACTTTGCAGATTATAGCTCGAATTTAAAAGAATGGGAAAAGGAGAACAAACCTTGCCATGCATAACATCATCCCTCCATGACCCTTGGAACACATCTCCATTGCTGAAGTAGAATGCACCAAGACCCGATCTCTTACCATAACGCCACATACCATCATATATGCTTCCATCTTCAAGGGTAAGACGGCCCTGTATAAGTTGAAACATTCAGAGACGTTTAATATCTTCTGCCACCGACGACAAGAAAAACTTCTGCCTGAGTGTGAAAGTGGTACAGATTAGTACCTTTCCTTCAGGAAGCCCTCCCTGGCATCTTCCCCTATATATACCTCCTCTGTACTGCATCTCCATAACAGGACTCCACTTTTTTGGGGAATCTCGTTCAGCTTCCTGCATGGAACTAGACAATCAGAACAGATGTCCTCAAGTGCTGAAAAGGACAGTTTCCAACTGGCTTAAGAACTAGAATCTAACAAAATAGTTTCATCAAGACAAACTCAATTTCAACAGAAAAAAAAAAGAGAAAAAAAGAAACAAGAAAAAAGAAAAGAGCAAATACATTTTTAAGATTGTTATAGCAAGAGAGAGAGAGAGAATTTTAATACAAAAAATGACAAGATGGAATCCTATTAAGAAAAGAAAGCCAAATAACAAACCTCAATTAGCTGAAAGGAACTTACTAGTCACGTTGCATGTCTCACAATAAATTCCTCATAAAGAAGTACAAGGAGACACCAAATGAATCCCAAGGAAAATATCCTTAATACAATACATATAACAAAGCCAAGAAGATCATCTTAAATCCCACAAAAGAGCATGGAAAGTTTTAATCTAGTTGCAACTTAGCAGCTTAACATGATGTAGTAAAGCTACCAAAATGTTTACTCTTTTTATTTCTTTGAAAAAGCTGTCCACAATGCACATTGTCGAAGATATTTCAACATATGATGCTTGTTAAGAAACACGGTTAGACTGAAAGATAGGCAAGTCTTAGAAGAGACATAAGCTGTATAAAAAAATTTCAAATAAGTCATAACTATCACCAAATCTATCTGAATGCATGCAATGAAATATTATACAGTTGATAGATTACCAGCATAGATGCGGCACGAACAGCAAGAACTCCTTGCTTCTTGGGTGCATCAGCACTTTTTCCCTTTAACATTGTGGATGCATTATTATATAGATCCCTTACTAATAGAAAACCTGAGTCAGTCAGTGCACCCAAAGACGCAATGCGTGTATTAGCATGTTTTTGTTCCCCAGTGACACACTCAGTTTTTGACTCTGGGATTTCGGTAGTATAGGAGATATCAGGACCATCTTTAGAGCCTTCCAGAGGCCTTACCCCAACTGGAAGGTGGGAGATGCTCATATCATCAAGCATAGAAGTATCTCCAGCCCTTTCTTTAGCCCACTCTTGTGCAATCTGATATTCTGGTCCTGCGTTCCAACTAGCAAGTTGCTCCCTTTGGAGAGCAGGAGCTTCTACAGAACATATTTTGAAAATGATTAGACAAAGAACAAAGACTCTCAAACTGCAAACCTCTGATAGAAGTGCAAAGCAATGATTCAAATTTAATTGTATAGGAAGTAATATGTTGGTGCTACCTTTAGTAATTTCATCATAAAAATCTGAAACCTCAGTTCTGGCATCTAGCATGTCAATCTCATAGTCTTTAGCTTCATCATTGTAATCCCTGACATGGTAAAAACAATAAAAATTAAAATATGAAAAGGAAATGGCATCCTACATATGCCAATGACACTTCAGACCCAAGATAAAGATACCAAACAAACCCCAAACTATAAATGTCTTGGTCACTGCTGCTTGGTAGTGTTTCATGTTCCTCGGAGTCTTTGGCAATACCTCCGGCTATACCTTCTACAGCAATTCTACTTCCTACTGCATCAGAATCTGGTGGATCTATTGCCATGGAGACTTGAGCATCATTAAGCACATTGATTCCGTCATCTTCATTCAATTGTTGACGGTGTCTCCTTAAAAGTCTATTAACAAAAGGGAAATGCTGTGCCAGTGTGGAGAGCAAGCTACTTCTCTGAGCAGTCTGTACTTCATTGCAACTGGTAATGATGAAACATTACATCACAAGTTCGAGAAACCCAGCCAAACATTATTTATAATGTAAAAACTGGAAATTAGCACATTTAGAAATTTGATATAATTATATAAGGAGATTCCATATCAGGACCAGTAAACAGCAATTAAATCAAAGACCATACACCAAAGTGATATTAAATATGAATGATTGGCCATCAAAATTATTTTACTGAGACAGCAGTCATATTCGGCGTTTGCAAAGCAACCGGCACATACCAATCAAGAATAGAGAGCTCATTAGTCAGTATCTGTATCTTTCTAGACAAGAATGCTTACCCTAAAGTAATAACTGTTGTTACTATTGTCTTGCTATCCACATTTGGTTCATGAGCCGTAGAAATAATCATTTTTCCCTTGTATTCTGCCGTTTGACGAAAAGTGAGCAACGAGGTGTAAACATCACCGTTTTCAATAAAACCTGAACTTGCAATGATGCATATTACGATGCCATTTAAGTTCTGTCAACATGAAACAAACATAGAAAGAAAAGGATCAGAAAGAAAAAAGGCTATTTAGTCACAGTAACATGATATAAACAAAACATTGACATTACCACTGCCAACCAAGAAAACCAGGAGGAAGCAACTCTTTCTAGGATACTCAACATATAGTTTAACATTTGTTGAATCAGTAAAGTGCAAACTTTGAATTCAACACTACAATTATTACAATCATACCTCCACACCAGCACCAATGAAGGGACAATCATAGAGAGCTTGTAATATTGAACTTTCAATGCTGTCACCAGCTCCAAATCCAATTTTTGCTTCTTTGTAGCTTTCTAGAATCTGCATTGCATTATCCAACGGTGATTAAGCAGAAGCTCAAAAGAGAGAGTGACAAAAAAAAAAAAGTAACAATAAAATAACATTTTTCAAGTTTCTTTAAGCATCTACAAGTTCACATAAAAAAGCATTACTGGGAAAACAGTAAGCTAAGATGATAGATAAAGCAGTAAATGCAAATACATCCTAATAAAAAAGCAAAACTAAAAGATAGAGAAAAAAATTAAAATCACTAACTTGCATCAATGAGATGGTTATCGACCCTTACTTTTATAACCTCTGAAAACTTGAGCTCTTGCAGACTATTGTTTGGAGTGTCCATTACTTTTGGGTGTATCTCCTGAAAATATCCCAGAAAATAAGTCATAAGGAGTACGGTAGTGAATCTGACAGCAAAATGTAGAGAGGAGACACATACTGAGATGAGAACTGAGATAGCATTTATGGCCAGCAAAACAGCACTATTTGCAGTTTTCAAAGCCTCATCTAGAGTGACAAGATCCTTTTTGAGTAGAGTGTCAGTGTCAATATCTGTAAAACAGCTTGTTAGTCTGGTAGTACAACTGAGCAAAAAAAAATTTAACTGAGTTAGTAGTAATGCAGATAATTCTTGCTACAAATTCATGTGGCTGAGTAGTTTGTGTCTCAAGCAATTATTATATTAGAATAACCAAACAACTTCTCAATTCCAGTTACCACTATTCTTGTTAAGCCAACAATTCAATATAATTCAAGTACAATGGAAAGAATGTGATCTAACTAACATGTATATTAAGAATGGATCCAAATGTGAATCAATTCAAAGGCACACATGATACAAGTACAATAAAGATTATACACTTCCGCAGAGTTCCTTAGCCAACCTAGCAAAGAACAAGCTATGTAGCATAGGGGTTAGTAGCAGCTTTACAAAAGAGAGAGGGAGAGACAGAATAAAAATATTGAAATTTAGCCATAAACCCCTACTAATTCTGAAACTTTCCTTTTCTCTAATTTTTTCTTGACATGTTTACTTCTGGTCTGGTAATGGAAACTATCATTTCTTCTCATCCCAGACAATTTTATTTTATTCCTAGCTCAAAAAGCCTCATTTCCTAGTGCCTCAAACCCTTTCTCAGGGCCCTCTACAAGCTTAGTGAGTAAAATGTCCTCAACTGCAAATTAAAACCCTGAAATCAACTTCTCTATAAGCCTTATCAGGAGGCATGTATTCAGTACCTAACACTGTTCCTCAAGAACCTCTGTACTGACCTACGACGCATTAAAATCATCATATCAAATGAAACCATTCTAATGATGTCATAAGAGGGGTTCATATAGAAAGCCCCACCAGTGATAAGAGGAAAATTCTAGAGGGATGGTTATCAAGAAAAGTTTGCTGTCTATTTAGCATTTGTGGGATGAAAGCAAACAAAATATCTTATTCCAGAAGTTAACAAAACTCACCTATCCAAAAACTTGCATGCCCTTGAAGTTTTCCTACCAAATCTTTCACCTGCAGAGTGGATCAGGGTTACAACTTTGAGGCTTAATAATCATCAAATAATGCAAGTAGCAAAATTTATCTTTCAAAGAATAAAAGACCAAATATGGGCATTATCTCAACAGCAGTGGAAAATTCCTAATTAATAAGGAATCTCCACTGAAGCTTTGCTATGGCAGTATTAAAAGTAAACTATTGTAGTAACCTACATGGATACTTAGGTAACTGCAGTTGCTTTGTTCGAGATACATCCATACTCAGGGTAGAGAAGAGGGAAAGAATTAGTGCTACTAGCTTCCATTGGTTTGGGATTTAAGGTTGGGTTGAGTTAAGTTGAGTTTGACAGCCAAAAATATATTTTTAGCTTTGATTTCTATTTTTGTGCACATCATTGGAAGTTAATTATTAAACAAACAATCTCATTTTCAACTTTTAGATGAAAAACTTTTTTCTTTTGAAAAATTTTAGATAAAAAACTTTTAAGATCTATACAAATATGAAAATAAATAATTTCAGCATGTTCTGCAAATTTGTAGTGATTCATGAAGCAAACACAGTCTGCAAAAAGTTATATCCTGTCAATATTTAATATTTTGACTGCTTTAAAATTTTACTGAGGCCATTAAGTGACTTGGCTGCTTTTCTTTACATAGTAGTGAAAACAATTTAACTTGATATACAAGATATCATAAAAGCTACTAATGATTATTCTATGCCAATAGCAACTAATCCATAGCTTACAGCCAAAGAATGAAACATCAGAAAGGAAATATGGAGATTTGGTCAAACAGCCGCTTGTGTTTTCACTATTCTATCCAAATCTCATAAGTAACGGATGGATTTTTACCTTCAATTATTCAGAAAGAAATTTCTTAACAGGATTTAATTAGCCCCGGACCTTGTCCTAGACACCTAGGTGACTCATGCTCTCACTTCATAGGCCATTCCATGCCCAATGGTGCAAAAGTGCAAAAGCATACAATTAACCAACAGTGCCAATAACAAATCCAGATATGTAGATGATATTTTTTCAAAAACATATTGTCTAGTCGTTCCTAAAATTCAATGAAAAACCCTTGGAGTGGCTTATTCTAGAATATATTCAATTTAATTGAAAATAACATTGTCTAACCTTTTGGACAAAAGTATTTCCAACCTGTAATGTATGAGTAACTGCTGATCAATTCCATTTTCCATGCAAGAAAAAATAACTTCCCAGCTATCAAAATCTAACTTGAAAACCCAATTCTAGTGGGAGTGTAGACTTTCCTATCACCCTTGAGGCCTAGAATGAAGAGTTTTTGCAAGAGTTAAAATGGCCCAAAATACCTAACATTAATTTCTTTGTAAGTTTCCCAAAGAAAATAGAATCCCACTTTCGGAAAACTATCAAACATTTTAATCCAAAGCAATGCTCAATCATAAGTTATATGAACATGATCCAATGAATTATTACAACAATCTATAATGCATGTATGCTGTGCATTCTAGGATCAATTTTCAGCTGTGCTATATTTGAGACCATGCACACAAAAGGAAAAGCAAAAAGAAGAAGATGAATTTCTGCCATAAGTTTATTTATTTATATATTACAGGAAAGAAGCATGGCATATTAGAAGTTCCCCAAGTATCAACCCTACCTCATCTTGGCGCCTTTGTCCTTCAAAGCTGAAAGGCCTAAGAAAAATAGCCACAGCAAATCCATCCCTAGATCTTACTGTTTTAAGTACATCAATTGCTGTACAATGATCCAATCCATATCCTGCACTAGCCACCTAGCACAAGCACACACAAAAGAAGATCACATCAGAATTCCATGCCACACATACCATGGCATATATATTTTTAGTTTATGTTTTTTCACCCTCTGTTGCTTTCAAAGACCAGCATCTGCTGGGGAAGATGGACTGAGAAATATGAAGCATAGATTTGTTGGATCTAACATGGAATGAATGCACTTATGCAATGAAATCTCAACAGCATACAATATACATAAAGGATCATTAAATGTTTTTGAGTCCACCTCCACATCTATGTAATTGTTAGTTTAGCGATACAATTCCCTAACATATAAATCTAGAAAATCTCAGAATTTGCAGCAAAATGTCAAAAAAAAAAAAAAATTGCAAGTTTCATAATTTATACTTGAATGAAGAGCATTACTCCCTTATCCATGTCACTATATTTATGTGTCCATCAATCCTCATGTCATTTAGATTTTCTCCAACTGGAATTTGATTTCTAACATTATCGTTGCACAGAATTCCTCTAATAAGAAAATCTTAGTCCAACCAAATCAAAAGACAGCCTCAAGTTGTTCATAAATATTAAATTTGAGAATCATAGGTAAGGAATGTACAAACAAGGATAACAGCTGAGGAATATGAACTCAGAAATTGGGAAGCTTCAGTAATCCTCGGATTCAGATCTAGAAAAGAACAAAAGAAGAAATTAGGACTAGCATTATTATTTCATTCATAAAGTCAAGTGAGACAGAGAGAGGGAGAAAGGGTTTTTTTTTTCCTCACTCTCTCCCAAAAGATAAAAGGAGAAGTAAATACAGGATATAAAACATCAATTCAAGAGTTAAGCTATAAAACATGAATAAAATAAAACTTATTCAATCATGCTCTTAAATTAGCTAAAGGCAACCTTTTAAACAATGTCAAACTCCCAAGCATACAGAATTTCCATAGAAATGTCAAGAATCTGATTCATAATGAACCATGAAACGGTAACAAACAGAAAATAAAATGTGCCTCCTAATCCTAATAGCATTTATACAGGCATTATTAAGCAATGCTTTACAAAAGGTGTTATCATCTCCAAGAAGTTCTCTTCCACTTTTTCGTTTAAAATATAAGAAATTTTCTTGAAGAGAGGAGAATTCTTCATCCAAAGAAAACACAAAACACAGATATGCAAGAAACAAAGCAATATCCAAAAAGTAAACAGAAAATAATAATATCACCCTTTAACAGTCCAATACCATGGAACATAGAAGAACTCCAAAATGATTTTTCTTTCTCCATACTATTGAAACCTCTAATATAAATCACTGGTACATGTAGCATACATTCTAGCAAATCCATTACCTTCTGCATGAGTAAATTCAAGCCTTAATTTTTGTAGCCAGGAGTCCATAAACCAGCACTGTAGGTCTGTGCATCACAAAATGGATTATCTTTGCACTGCCTCTAATTTCATGCAAGGGTTGGCTCTTATTTTCTTGATTTATAAATCTCTTTCAACTATTATAGCTATGAATTTAATATGCTTAACATTGTAGCTTATTATAACAATCCAGCAATATACCTTCTAAAACTAGCAACTACAAATGAATCGAACCTGATAGACCAAAATTCAAATTGTCAGAAGGATGAATTCTACTCTGAATTACAATGACCGCTCAAAGCAGCTGCAATCTAGTTCTATTACCAAATGATAATAATCACAATAATAATAAAATCAGCCACCTAACTATGACACTGTTTTTGCAGTAACACTGATAAACAGAAACATGCCTGCCCTGCATTAAGAAACCGCTAAAGGGCGAACATTGAGGCATGACAGAGTTGGAAGCACAGCAAAAAAAAAAAAAAAAACCTTGTCCAGAAACTCTTTCTTGTAATTGCACGTTCAGGGGATCTTTGACATGAATATTCCTGAAAAAACAAATTGATTTGCCCAGAGCTCAATGAATAAAACTATAAATGGAACATTGAAAAGGAAACAGTCACAATAACACACGGACTTGACAGGAGCAGAGAAATAAAAAAAGGCAATTCAAAGGAATTAATTAGTTCGAGTTTTTAACTCGGATGAGACAAGTGCAGATATATCATAGAACTATAGAATTAAACAGAGAAACTAATCGGAAAATTACCAGAATCGCAGCGATGATGATAATTGAAAAGGCGAAGCAGAGCAGAAATCAAGCACAGCATCCTTCCTGCTACCAATGCCAATGACTTCAACAATCTGATATTCCTCCATGAAATTCGCACCATTATCAGCTCTATCTTTTCCTTCATCCTTCTCTTCAATAATCATCGAAATTCGAAGAGAGCCCTTAGAGCTACTATTACTGTATCGTAATATCTTATTGAGATTGGCACCTCGAAAGAAGCGGCCATAGGAGACGTATTGTGAAGAAAGAAGGCAACCAGAGACTCGCGAGACAGATTTGAAAGTAGTGAACACCGGAAACTCCATTAAAATGGCCATTGTCTGATTAATTCTATAGTCGAAGAGAAGCGAACTACATTTAGCAGGTGTTTCCTATATCAGGGTTAGCATCGATTTGATTTTCTTCTTGCATCACGCAGAAGTTGATTCATTGATTGACGGAGCGCGAAGCAGAAGAATTAGACGTCTCCGTTATCACTTATCAGTGGGCTACTTGGCGGTGGAGCTGCACCCACCCGTACGGCTGGAAGAAAGAACGATTAATAAACAAAAATCCAGAAATCGGATCAAAATCAAACACAAGGCAATTAAAATCAAATAATATTATAAAAAACTTTCAACTGTAACATTAATTTTTAGTATCTTACAGCAGATAACTGAAAATAATTAATTATATCACTTTTGGAGCCAGAATGCATTGTTGAGTATGGTGTAGTTAGTTTCCGACTAGTTTGTTTTAACTTAACCATAATTAGTTAGTCAACTGTAGTTAGGTAAATTATTTTTTTTTTTTTTGAATATAAAGTGTAAAGACCCAGATCCGGAAATTATAATGGTGGTTACAAATTAATTTCTTCTCTCTACTACTCCCTCTTTCTTCTTCTGGTTTCCTAGCTTCTGGATTCTAGTTGCTACATGGTATCAAAGTTTGCGATAAAAAAGATAGTCGAGATTATTTGTTGTATTTGATATTTTGCTTATCAATCATGAATCCTACTATAAAGGAGCTGGAAGTGAAGGAGTTTGCAGATCTCATCAAGAAGTTACCGAGGCAAATCCTCTATTGCTTCAAAGTTCAGATCATCCAGGAACCATTGATAGGTAACAACTATTTTACTTAAAGCATTGCAGTAAGGACATCTTTAGAATAAAAGACAAAATATGCTTCGTAGATGGGTCTTATTTTGCTCCAAAAGATCCTAATATGTACAAGAAGTGGAAGAATATTAATTATATAATTAAATCCTGGTTGTTGAATTCAATGACCAAAGAAATATTTGATAATTTCATTTACTGCTTTAATTCGAAAATATTGTGGGATACGATTGAGAAAAGACTTGGAGGAAGTAATGGTCCTGTAAGATACCAGTTGCAGAGAGAAGTATCTTCTCTGAAACAAGGAAATGACTCTGTTACTGCTTATTATAGCAAGATTAACAAATGTTGGGAAGAGTTAAACAGAGTGACGCCTATACCATTATGTAGTTGTAATGGTTGTAAATATGAACTAAACTCGAAGCTGATTGAAAGAGAAGAGTCAGTAAGGCTTATACAATTCTTAATAAGAATAAGGCGTTTGATAATGTAAGGGGACAGATTTTGAATCTTGAACCATTGCCAAATATTAATAAAGCATACTCTATGGTATTAAGAGTAGAGAAACAAAAATAAGTGAGTATGGTTTTACGGAGGTGAAGTTACAGAGGGAAGTGCATTTTTGGCAAAGAATTCTAGTTTTAAAGGAAGTTTAGAGAACAAAGGAGGATAGAGGAAGAAGGATGCAAACAAGGATAGATTTTGTGAGCACTGTAATGCTAATGGGCATACCAAGGATTCTTGCTTCAAGATTCATGGATTCCTGATTGGTTTAAGGAATTGAAGGATAAAAAGGCAGGAGAAAAGAAGGGAGTAGCAAACATGGTCCAATTGTCTGAATCACAATTTACTCTAATGGATTGTACTACCAATGAGGATATTCAATAGAATAGCAATCTTGCAAGCATGGTTAACTATTTAATTAGACAAGAGATAGCTAGAATTTTCAAAGGCAAATAACCTGCTGAGCAGTATGTGAATATGGTGACAAAACTTGCACATTTTGCAGGTATTATAACTTGCACATTTTGCAAGTAAACTTACCAAAATATATCATGCCCTTAATGCACATTGCTTAAAACCTGATGCTGTTTGGATTATTAATACTGGAACCTCTAATCGTATGTATTTTGATAAGGAATTTATACATTTTATTGCACAGCTTTATTGTCCTATACCAATTCATCTTCTTAATGCTTCCATTAAACATGTTACTCAATATGGCCAAGTTTTGTTACATCCTAAATTTCATTTGAAAGAGGTTTTATTCATTCATTCTTTCAAATTCAACTTATTGTTAGTTTCTAAACTTACTAGAGATTTTAATGTTTTTGTTTCTTACTATCCTACTCATTGTTACATACAAGACCAGAAGAGTAAAGCTATTCTGGCTACTGGTCAAGTGATAAGATCTCTCTACATTCTCACTTCAAAGTCATTTTCTCATTCTTCTGTCAATTTTCATAAACTCAGTCTTGGATTAGCCTCACATACATCCTCTCAATTCAATTGTAATGATTTTTCAACTTTGAATGTAACAAATAAGATGTCAAATGATACACTTTGGCATCAAAGATTAGGCCATGCTTTTTCCCTTTTATACAACGCATACACTGTATAAACTCTAATTCTATTAAAAATAATACTTGTGATATTTGTCATTTCTCAAAACAATCTAAACTTTATTTTTCTTTTACTTCTATCACTACAAGCAAATTACAGAATAGCGACAAAATTTAGCTAGTAAAAGAAAAATCGTTGCTAAATCACTGATATAGCGACATAATTGCGACGACAAATGAATTTTGTCACAAATGTTGGTTGGGATGCAAATGAACATATATTTTGCAACAATTTAACGAGAATTTTGACAATTTGTCGCTAATTTTGGCGCTAAATTTAGCGAGGATAAATCCCTCGCTAACGATCAAATAAAGTGTATATGATAGATGAAGCATTTAGCGAGGATTTAATCCTTGCAAATTTTGCGAGAAAAACGTACTCGCTAATTTAGCAAGGATAAATTCCTCGCTAACGTTTAAATAAGATGGCATATGATAGATAAAGTATTTAGCGAGTACTTAATCCTCGCTAATTTTGCGAGAAAAAAATTCTCGCTAATTTAGCGAGAAAAATCTCTCGCTAATTTTTAAATGAGATGGCATATTATAGATGAAGCATTTAGCGAGGACTTAATCCTTGTTAATTTTGCGAGAAAAATATTCTCGCTAATTTAGCGAGGATTAACGTTTAAATGAAGGGGCACAATAGTGGAAGCATTTAGCAAGGAATCAATCCTCGCTAATTTTGCGAGAAAAAAATCCTTACTAATTTAGCGAGGATAAATCTCTCACTAACGTTTAAATAAGAAGACATATCATAGATGAAGCATTTAGCGAGGATATATCCCTCGCTAATTTAGCTTGGAATGTAATCCTCGCCAATTTAGCAAGGACATATCCCTCACTATTTCCTAGCTGATACTTAATTTTTATCTTTCATCTAAGGATTAACTAGTTGTTAGGAAATGTTCCATGCTAAATTAACGAGGTAAGTTTTGTAGCCAATCTCCTAAAATTCTTTTTTCATATTAGTAGGAGATCAAAATTATTTTGATGGTATTCCTATTTTTATGGCTCTTTATACTTAAAATATTATTTGTCTTAACTAATTTAGTTAGATAAATTTTTTTAACTAATTAATAAATATGTATAATTAATTTTCTTAACTAATTAATAAATATAAATGGGAATAATTAGAAATACCAATTACCTTTTCAAAATTTTAGAAAGGGCAATATTTTTTTGCTAATATTTTAAAATACGAATTTTTATTTGAGATGTCAATAATTAATTTTATTATATTTGAGATATACAAAAGATTAGCAAGAATAAAATTCTTGCTAATTTAGCAATTAGCAAAGATATCTTCCCCGCTATTTTAGCGAGGTAGTTTTTGCTCGCCAAATGAAATATTTAGTTAGAAAATTTTCCATTCTAGTTTAGCGAGGCAAGTTTCCTTAGCTAATTAATGAATAATTTAGCATGTCAAGATTTCCTTGCTATTTTAGTTAGGTAAAATTTTCTAGCAAATTAGTGAATAAATATGACAAATATAATGGCAATTGGCAGAAAAATATCAGCATTTAGCTACAAATAAATTCCTCGCCATTTGAAGTAAGTAGCGAGTAAAAATTTCATGCTAATTTAGCTTGGTAATTTGCCTCGCTAACTGAAATTTTCATTTTTATTTTAGCGGAATTTTTAAGCGCCAATTAAATGAAAAGATTTGACAGAAACATGAGACAAAAAATGAACCTAAACCTAAACCAAAACCCCTCCCCCTGTCCCCTTTCTCTCTCGTTTTCCCATTTCTCTTTAGTTTTACCCTTTCTCAGCGTCTCACCATGACTCAGTATCTTGTCGCTCCTTGCATGCTTCCGACCATCGTCTCCACCGGTCGACCCACCAGAAATCCATCGTATCTCTCTTTTTCTTTTTAATTGTACGATTCCTAATTTTTTGGCTCCATATTGCTCATCTCATCCATTTTTAAGGTACGGTTGCCCTCTTGATCATCTTATTTTTCTATTTGATATACTGGTTCTTGCATTTCTAATTTTTTGTTCGGGCTCCGTATTGCTCATATTATCTCTCTTTTTCTTCTTAGGATTAGCTTTGCTGTTTCTCAACCAAAGGAATCATCAATTTATTTTCGCCATGGCCAAGAAGCTTGGGTTGAAAGAGCAATAGAAACTTGGGTTGAACCAGTTTTGGGGAGGAACTCCAATTCCTTAACGAAGAGGCGAAATACAATAAATCGGAAAGTGGAAATTACAAGTGCCTGGGAAACGGCAGTGTGCCTGTATAAATGGCCCTGCCGGCACCGAAAAGACAGAAATATAAACTAAACTAAAGCAATTAAAGAAATGTCTAAGTTTTGCATTTGCCTGCTGCTCAGGTTGTGGATTAGCGCCCCAGATTTTCTTTTGAAAGGTAGAATTGGATATGAGTTTTTTTATTTTGTTATCTTTAGATTGTTAAGAATTTGTTGATCTTGATTTGGGATTTTTGGCAGGAGTTTTGATTTTCTAAGTTTGTGGATATCCCTGCAGGGATGGAAATGGCTCAACTTATATGTGGAGGATGCAGGACATTGCTCATGTACACTTGAAGGACGATTAGATTGTATGGGCCACAATAGAGGTTCTGGTGTTGCTTTTGGTACCGGTTCCTTTTTGTTAGATGAGGTAATTCTTGGAAACTCTCTTTAGTCATATCTGGACCCACAAACAAAATTGAGCATTGTTGTGAAGAGAAACTTGGACATGAAATTCATCCCATTATTGGGCAATTGGATGATATTGCCATCAAATTGAAATCTTTATGTTAGTGTATGGTATTATGGGCTATGAGTAGGCATATATATGCCAATTAATCACGTTGAAGGAAAGACATGACAAAAAAGTAGTAAATATAAGATTTTGTGTTTCTAAAAGTTAGATGATTAGGATTTTGCAGCTTGCAAACTGCATGCCCACATGTTATTTCGGCACTGTTGGGCTGTAATGAGTTATCAAGTTCATTTTAGTTGTTGAGGAATTGACAAACAACATTTATTTTGTGCCACTTCATTTCAAAGCAGAATTTGTTTCCTGAGGTGAGAAAAGAAAACAGCAGTGCATATAAATCAAAGTCCAAACAGGGAACAAAAACTTCAAAGAAGGAATGCAGGTCAAGTGGCAGCCATTGTTTTCAGTACCCTTCTTTTTTCTGTCTTTGTTGATTTGGAGGTAAATTAACCACATCATGCTTCATGCGCTCAGTAATTTTTGTAGAACATATGTGTTTTCTTGCTTGTTTCAACTTGTCTTACTAAGTTTTCCTGTTAATGGATGATTGTAACATATATATCTGGTAAAAAATGAGTCAGAAAATTACTGGTTAAAGTATTTCTGGAGAAAATAAAACCAACTGAATTTTGAACAGGATCTTCTTTGAGGCCTTGTAAATGTCACGGAGACCCTTCCTGATATTTTGATGTGGTTTCATTTTCTAGCCCATTGTTAAGTCCTTCTGGAAAAAAACTGTTCTCTTCTATGCTCCTTTTCTTACCCTTGTAAATGTTAACTTATTTATTGGTCTAACTTACAATCAAGTTATATAATCTTTTATATCAGTTGGTCACTTAGTAATTGTGATGCTGGCGTTTGGTATAGTAGGGACAATCCTGAGATTGAGCTTCTGGATTCTGATCAACAGTTTCACTCAATCGGACTTCATGACAATAACAGCAAGGTTGGTTTTGTAAGCATTACTAAGGTGGAGGATGCAGCTACATCTGATCAGAAAATTTACTCTCAAACTATACCTTGTACCAACTCAACAATGGAGATATCCATATTAAGTGACCAAGCAAGACTGCAAGCTGGTGCTGAGGTAATTTTAATGATGGCACTAGTACGCCTCTAATTCTAATGAGCTTTTTAGGTGTCCATTTCTTGCTATTCTTTATTGAAGATCTTGTCTGGATATGATTCTTAAAACTGATACAAATTATTTCTTTGGTACAACAGCCCCTTTTTAGCCCCAGTCTGTGGTGTATGCCAATGCCGAGAACGTGAGGACCTTCTCATTAGATGTGACCACTGCAATATCCAATGCATTCACATGTACTGTTTTGGACCCTTCTTTGTTACCGTGGACATGCATCCACTATAAGGATCTCAGGAAGCTGCTTTATCTAGCCAGATAATTATATATAATCAATACACCACTTATACTGTTTCATTTCTCATAATGATTGTGTGGTGTTAAATATGTTTAAATGAGTTTCTCTAATGGTTATGAGGTTGTTTAAAGTTTAATATTTCCCAATTACCTACCAACCATTAGCTAGGGGTATAGTAATTTAGTGCGTTTAGCATTTTAACCTCGATCTTAGCTAATTTAATTTTGAAGATTTTGGGATATGATTCATTTTATAAAATGAAATGCAGGTTGGAAGAAATAGACATGTCATATCCCAAAATCTATTACTACTAGAATTCTTTCTCTGCATGTTTGTAGATATGCAGCAAATGCTATTAAAACCCTATGAATTTGTATGCTTTACCCCTTTTAGCACTAGCTTTGTAACTCTTAATTTAGATTTTAATGCTTCTGCGAGCAGGCTATCATTAACTAGAACGTTATAAATGTCTAACACCATAATCTAACTGTAAAACTATACTAAGTCAAATTAGACTAAGCTAGTGTATTGAAACAAAAATGAGTCTGTACACAGATTATAGAACTTTTGGACTTGCCATAGAGATGATAACAACTCTTTCAAAGATGAAAGGCTGCCACTTCCATTTTTTTGTCTTTTTAATATTGGGAATTCTTTGTCTCTTTTTCTGCAAGGTATTTTTTATTTTTTAAACTAATTTTACTTTCAAGAAGCTTATATCAATTGGGTTCTGACAGCACAAGATAATAATGCACATGCAATTTTAGCATTTGTTTGTTTGTCTTATTAGGTCATGCATGTAGATTCTAAACACTTTCTCTAAGAAACAATATATGATTTTTCTAGTATATGTCTTCTGTTGTTTCATGAAACCCTTTTTGCAGGAAGATTTATCTATATGTGTGGACACTCTTTGCTCTCAGTAATATATATATTGTGGGGATGAATTTGGAATTAAAAACCTTTTAAAAGAGTGTTAAATAATTGGAAGACGTTGGACCCATGTTGTCCACAATCAAATCTTAAATTTGTGTGCAAACAATTGCCACATCATGGCCAGACTTTTCTTATCTTGTCTTTTGTTCATATTCTCAGCCTCGCATCTAACATTTTGCTTGAAACCATATGTGCTAAACAGTTGCCATAGCCTGATTTTTCATTTTTGGTTGTCTACTTGTTAACTCTATAGAATTCTATAGCATGTTACTACTACACGTGTTTACTGATTGTTTTCTGTGGTTTTATGCAGAACTTCCATTAGAGCCTTTACTTTCAAGAACCTTAGTGGAGGTAAATGAGAATCTCATTTTTATCCCAGGCATTGACTGTAAATACTATGTTGTCTGCAGAAACCACATTACTCTCCAGTCGGAGGTTTGTTCAAGTGAAAATTAAAGATCAATGATCTTAACATTGATGCTTTTGGCTGTTGCTTTTGTTATTTTTATGAACTATGCTGTGTTTATAAATAGAATAATGACATCAAATGCAATTTCTCATCTTTGGTACAACTGGTAAAAGCCAGACTGATACAATAGACACTATAGACAATATACACTGATACAATTTCTCATCAGGACCTATGGCAAGCTGCCTATTTTATATTTATGTGGGCAAATGTTTCGAATATCTAACAGAGATACAATTTTTTGTATATATATTTTTGTTTTTCTTGACATGAACAATGATGTCATGGTTTGAAAGCATGTTTCATAGGCTGGGAAAGAACAATCAATGCTAGAAATTTATGAATTAATTTTCTTATATGAAATTCTTTCTAAGTGCAAAGTTTGCTTTGACTTTCTTCTATACCTTCATATAAATGAGTTCTCTTTTGTTGATATGTAGAAGCCAGCAAATTCTATTGTGGAAGTTCTTGGCTATCTGCAATCAATCAATACACAACTATACGAACTAGAAGCAACTGACATTTTATGAGTTTATGATTTTTTATTGTTATTTTTATATATGCATGTATCATTTTAGATATATTATTAGTAATGTTATACACTTGTAAATAACAATTTATTCATTAATATATATTTTTTATATTAAATATTGAGTAAATATAATTTTGTTATTTTTAGTTTATTGTTTAAATAATGAAATTTTCATATTAAATTAATAAAAATAAGTTCATATCAACATTTAGTGAAGATAAATTTCATGATAAATCTCATATTTGTAATAAAAGTCATCCTAATTGAATTTAGTGGGGATATCAATCCTCACTAATTTTTGCGAGGTCTAAGTCCTCGCTAATTTTGTGAGGATTTAGTCCTCGCTATCTTTTGCAAGGATTCAATCCTTGCTAAATCTCGCAAAAGATAGCGAGGACTAAATCCTCGCAAAATTAGCGAGGATTTAGTCCTCGCTAATTTTCTCGCAAAAATTAGCAAGGACTGTAAATTTAGCTAAGATGACTTTTGTTACAAATTTTTTATCCTCGCTAAACTGATTTAGCGACGAAAAATCATTATTTAGTCCTCGTTATTTTGTATTTTTCTTGTAGTGTATTAAAACTCATGGTATATTAGAGTTGTTACATATAGGTTTATAGGGCCTTTAGAAACAATCCAATATTAGCAATGCTTATTACATGTTGACAGTAGTAGATGATTATAGTAGAGTAACTTAGACCTTTTTACTGATATATAAATAACAGGTTCAATAGACTCTTGAAAATTTACTAAACATGCTAGCTACTCAATTTAGTTGTAAAGTCAAGTGCATCAGAACAGACAATGGGATAGAGTTTGTCAATGAAAAATGCAAGATCATGTTGAATAGATTAGGAATATTACATCTAAGAACTTGTATATATACTCCACAGTAGAATGGAGTGGTGGAAAGAAAGCACATGTACTTTGCTCAAATACCAAGCAGGACTTCCTAAAACTTTATGGGGTGAAGTTATTTTGACTGCAACTTATATTATCAACATATTGCCTACTGCACTATTGAAATGGAAGTGTCTTTTTGAGCTCTTATTTGAGAAGAAACCAAACTATGAAAGATTGAAGACTTTTGGATGTTTATGTTATGTGACTGACACTCATCCCCATAAAGATAAGTTTTCCCCTAGGTCTTATAAATGTATTTTCTTGGGTCATGTCCCAAGATAGAGGCATATAAGGCCCATGATTTGCAGACTCATAAAGTTTTGATCTTTAGAGATGTTGAGTTTTATGAAACATAATTTCCCTACCAAAATGTTGTTAAAGCAAATGCTGAAACTTGTAGTCCTCTCCCATATGTGCTTATAAATACTGGCTTGCAAAAGGATGATATTTCAATTGAAGCTGTTAGGCAACAACAAATGGAAATAATGCGTGAAGCAGATTCCACAACAGTACAGAGCCAGCTGTTGCTATCCAGATAAATACTCAAACAGTTAGATCAAGTTCAAGAATAAAAAGAGCACCAACATGGTTGCACGATTATGTTTGCAGCAATGTTCTTCATCTTGATGCACTGTAGTAACTTTTAGATGTGAAGTTTTCCTCATTTTATGCAAGGTAACTGAACCTACTATTTATAAACAAGCTGTTAATAATCTAGGCTAGTTTGAGGCCATGAATAAGGAAATAAAAGCACTTAAAGACAATAAAACATGGAAGATCAACTACACTACCAAAAGGGAAGAGGCATATTGGGGCTAAGTGGGTGTATAAAGTTGAGTTTCATCCAGATGGATCAATAAAGAGATTGAAGGCCAAGCTATTGGCAAAAGGGTATAACAAGAATGAAGGAGTTGACTATTTTGATAGTTTTGCACCTGTTGCAAAGCTGGTTACTGTAAGAGTGTTTTGGCTTTTGTAACCATTAGAAAATGGTGTATACATCAGCTTGATATAAATAATGCCTTTTTCATGGATATTTAAAGGAGCAAATGTACTTGTCTCTACTTGAAGGTTATACAAAGGCTGGCCCGAATGAAGTGTGCATGTAATGGCCTGAACATCGGGTCGGCCGTAAATAGTATTTTTAAATAGTGAATAGTTTATCCGGATTAAAAAGTACACCCAGAAGTGAAAATATTTTATTTGAACATAAAAAAAATATTGGTTATGGTGAGTCCGAGGTTGAAATTTGAAGTGAAACTGAGATCAAATAAACTTCCAAAAGTCAAAAATACGAAAAAAGCAGCGAGTCAATTTTTATGCTATAAAGGTTGACCTGAATTTAACCGAATTTTTAAAAATAACAAATAAACTCTAAAATTTGCCAAAAATTATAGATCTTAATAAAATTTTATGTAGATTATTTTGGTGATAAAAGTGAATTTTTTTTGTGACACTGGTAGTTGTCGAATCGGATCAATAATGGACTCTGATTGGATTGAAATTTTGTATACAAACTATTTTTGGTGTGATAAGAATGATGAAATCCAAATTGAAAAGATTTAGAGTTGGTAAGTGAGAGAAATTAATTAGGGCTTTTATTGGATAGTTAATGGGCTTTTGATTAATGAGTTAGGTCCATTAGCTTAGCCCAAGATTTGGTCCATGAAAGGAAGTATAAAAGGTGAAAAAATATGTAAATTTCCAAAAATCTCCAGCCTCTCCTTTTTCCTCTTCTTGGCCGAATCCTTCATTTTCTCTTTCTCTCTCAAATTTGTTTCATTCCACTTAAAATTCACACCAAATTCAAGCTTAAGAAAGTTAATTCTACCCCTCTAGACAATTATTTAGCCTTCCATCATTTGATTTGAGCAAAAGAGGCAAGAGCAATCAAGTGAGAAAGGCTTAGGGGTCAAATTGAGGTATGTAAAATTCAAGATTTTAATTTTGTTTAAGGATGCCTACAAAGGTTTTTAAGTGCCTAGAGTCCATTTTTGAGATCAATTGAGCTAAAAGCATTGATATCTTAGTGTTTTCTTGGATAAGAATTTTGGCCTCTTATGAAAATTCATGGCGATGGATGACTCTCTAAGATTTAAGGCATGAAAAATGAAGCCTAAGGAAGTTAAAGCAAGTGAGAAAGGTAAGTGACTATAAAATCTAACTATTTTCCTTGATTTAGCAAAATTTTCCTTTAGGTATCTTAGGGAATTATGAAAAAAGATGTGTAAAATTAAAATTGGCTTTATAGTAATGCAATTAGACCTTAAATAAGCCTAATTATAAGCTTAAATTAATTGAAATGATTAAGATGGTATTCTCTTAGTGGCCGAATTGATGCTTGAGAAAAAAAGTGTATTTTGGTTATTTTTGATAATTTATGCTTTAAAATGATATAAACATAAGTTAACATGTCCATAAATTTTTAAAAAATTTATGGAAATTATTTGAATATTTTTTGAGAAAAATAATTGATTATGTACAATGTAAATTTGATGAATTATGGTGAAATAATTCGTTAAACAAGTAAAATATATACTCATGAATTTTTGTAGAATTTATGAAATTTATTTAAATATTTTAGAGGAAATATTTGAATATGTACAAAATGAATTTGTTAAATTATTGAGTTATAATTCAAAATTTAAGTGAAAAATATTGAATTCTATTGATGTAATTTATAATTTGTCCGAAAATGCCCGGCTAGTGTATTGATGTAAAAAGGACAGTAAAACGTTTAGTGTGTAAAGTGACCATAATGAATTATTGAGAAATAATTCATAATTTGATAAAAAAATGGTGAATTATTGTAAGATAATTCACAAATCGTATAAAAGTATTGAAAACTTTGAACGATCTTATTACTGGACAGAAAAAGTAAGAAATTGTTAGAAGTCTGAAATGTGAATTAGAGCGTAAAATGAAAATACTAAATTATTAAGGAATAATTCGTAAATTGATGAGAAAGTGGTGAATTATGTCTCAAACTGCATGTAAAGCATTCAAAAAGTGACTATCAGAAAAATAAAAAAGACAAAACTATTGAACAGTCAAAGTACAAAAAGAAAATTGACTGATAAAAGGTATTGTTTTGAAAAGGTAATTAAATTGTTTAAAAAAATCTGAAAAGTGTTTGCAAGTAATTGCAATTGTGAAAACTGAAAAATTATTTTGGAAGTAAGTGATTTTCGCCCTTAATAATAGTCAGACAGTGAAAGTCTTGCTCAGGATATAATTAGCTAGCCATAGGAATATCTTATACCGCGGTTGCAAGTCATGGTGACTTGCTTTGTTATGGTAGGATCTCTGATCTCCATAGTATTTGTCTATTCTGATATCTGATCTGTGAGACTTGGTCCTTTTGGATTATTTTTCAGTCTGTTTGGTGGTCCTGTGGGGGGTCCACGTCCCGTATATCCTATCTAAGAAATTTTTTGTCGAGATTATATTAAGGGCATTATAATGAGAATAAGTTAAAAAAAGCAAAAAGAAAGCTAAAAGTGAAAAATGTTCTAACTAAAAGAAATAAACAATTTTGGGTCAAAATTGTCATTTTTCAAAAGATGCACTTAATGAGCAAAAGTGATAAAAAAATGATTTAAAAAAGTAAAATGGTAAATTAATGATCGAATAGTCTAAAATGGATTTTTATATAATACAGGGATTAAAATATAATTTTGCATAAAAGGGTTAAAATGAGGACCAATTAGTAAATTGTATGCAAATTAATAGGTTAGAAATGAAACTAGTGAAGATAATGGTAATTTTGTAAATATTAAGTAAAAAAGGCAATTTTGAAAATAAATGAAAAATTATGGACTAAATTGAAAGGTTATTCCAAGTTATAAAGAAAAAGGGACTAAAGTAAAATTTCATATGAAAAAAAGTCAAAATGACAACCAATTGGTAATTTTGTATGCCAATTAATAATTTAAAAGTAAAAAAAATTAATTAGTGTAATAGTGACAATATCGTAATTAAAATTCAAAAATGGCAATTCTGCAATTAATTGAGAAATTAAGAACCAAAAATGAAATATTGCATAAAGAGTTCAAACAATCATCGGATATAAATTTTGTAAGCCAAAAGACAAATGAAAAGTAAAAATGAGCTGACAACCTTGCAATTAAAAATATCAATGTGGCAATTATGTAATAAAATGAAGGAGTAAAGATTTAATTGGAAAGTTTACCAAAGTAATGAGATTACTTGGTATTGAATGTTAAAAGCATTAATAATTATTTTTTGACAAATAATTGATAAAGTCAAAGTGAATATAAATGAACCAATGGCAAAATCGTAATTAAAGTGTGAAATGGGTAATTCTGTAAGTAAATTAATAATTATATCCGAATAATTAGATAAGAAATTCTATCCGAAAAGTCAAAGTGAAGCTCAATAAATTGCTATATATGCCAAAAGTCAATTAAAGAGTAAAAATAAGAAAAGTAATGGTAATTTTGTAATTAAATTGCAAAAAGGATATTTTAGTAAATAGTTGAAAGGTTTAGTACCAAAGTGAAAAAAAATTGACAAAATTTTAGTAATACCTTAAAAATAATGTTAAAGATATTGAAAAGTGCTTTGATAAGAAATGAAAGAAATTTAGTATAATTACTACGATTATGCTTGTTTGAAAAATTTTTCGATTCATAGTCACCACTGAACATGTTTAATACTCAGTACGTAGTGTTTATTGTGTGCAGGTATTAAAGAATGCTTAGAACAATAGTATATGGAGGATAAATTTTGAAAAATGAGTGATATAGTTTAAAAGTTTGATCCTGGCATGTATATATATGTGATAAAGATTGTAGTGAAGTAGTGAATAATTATTTATCAGGATTGTATATTGCTATATGTGTATATATGAAATCAGTCATGAGATGGGATTTAATTCAGTATGTATGGATGTAGAGACCTGGAATGTATGTATAGGTTATTTATGAATTGTTGTGCCCCTGAAGGACTGTGAATTGTTTGAATTTTCAGGTTGGTTTAAACGAATATTTAAGACGTTATATTGTTGGATTTTTGCAAAATTGGACAATTATAGGTCAGCAGCAAACTTGTTTTGGGAATATGTATTTTGTTTGAGAATTTGTAATTAAGAGGTTAATTGGTTAAAAAAATAATTTTTCGATTTATAACTTGAATGAACAGTTATTGGTTCAGTAAGGGTGTTACAGTGCAGGCTTAAGAAGTCTCTATATAGTCTAAAGTAAGCAATTAGAGAATGGAATGCTGAATTCACCATTCAAATAATGAAATATGGTTTTGTGCAATCTCAAAATGATTATTGTTTGTTTACAAAGGCATCTAAGGACTCTTTTATGACATTGATAGTCTATGTGGATGATGTATTGATTGCTAGTGACAACGAAGCAAACATCATTGCTATGAAGGAGTTTCTTCATTCTAAATTCACTATTAAAGATTTGGGGTACGCCAAGTATTTTTTTGGTGTTGAGATTGTAAGATCTGAAGCAGACATTTTTATTTCACAAAGAAAATACTTGTTTGATATATTGAAAGGTGTTGGTATTACTGGAACAAGGCCTACTAAGACTCATCTACCTAGAAATGATAAGTTTTGTGAGGATTCCACTCCACTTAAGGAACCTAATTTGTATAGGAGACTTATTGTACTTGAACATAACTAAACCAGATGATTCCTATAGTGTCCAACAGCTTAGTCAGTTTATTTTCAATCCTTGTGAAACACACTAGTCTGCTACTTTACATGTCCTTAGATACTTAAAAGGGACTGATTCCTATGGACCTTTTTTATAAAGTAGACTCTTTGACTGCTATAGAGGGATATTATTATAGTGATTGGATTACTTGTCCTATTACTAGGAAGCCCATTATAGGGTTTGTATCTTGATGGGGAATTCTTTCACTTCTGCTGCTATGCCCTGACCTGAAGGCGATCCCACTATGTGGCTATACCTTGAAGGCAATCCCACTATGTGGCTATACCTTAAGGCGATCCCACTCTGTGGCTATACTTGAGGAGACGATCTCCGTACTTACTTCTTAAGAAGGCTTGGTTGGTGAACGATGCCAGCCTGTGGCATATCCCTTGGTTCAGAGGTGATTCCACTTCTGCGGCTATGCCCTGACCTGAAGATGATCCCACTATGTGGCTATACCTTGAAGGCGATCCCACTATGTGGCTATACCTTGAGGTGATTCCACTTTGTGCCTATACCTTGATTTGCAAAAATTTTTGAGAATGTTGGGGTGGCTTGGATCTATTGGATCTGAAGTTAACTTGCATAACCACTTGCCCCCTGCAGCGAAAAGGAGTGCCATCGTAGGTGGTACTCGTGAGGCTACACTGGTCGATGCTTTGTAGCTAATTAAATTTAGCTTGTCCTGTATTTATAGTGTTGAAAAGGTTAGATCAGGATTTGTTGCCCCCAATCTCATCCATTAAGACACTTATTTATGTTCATTTTTCTTGTACATATTTTCCTTCTATATTATTATTATTATGATCATGTTTATGTATACTCTCTTTTGGCAGTGTGATATATGCAAATTTTATTAAGTATAGTGCCTGTCTAGCATTATAGCATGTATCTCATTAAGAACCAATCATTTTATCTTGTAATGTGAATTAATTACGAAGCATGCTTAACCTGTTAATATCAAATGACATTGACTTATGGTACAGGGCATCTTATATGCTAGCAACAACTAATGTCAATCACAACAAATAAATGATAAGTTTAAGCAAGTTCAGGATGACAATCCTGGCAAATTTTAAGGAAAATATCCAACTGTAAAAGAAAACAAATATCCATAATGCAATGAAAAAACAAACAACATAAGTAGCCATAATAATTGTCCAAATCTGCAAATATGTGTAAAAACTATGGTATAAGAATGTATGTATATAGAAAATCATAATCTCCCTGAACCCTTGGTAACTCAATGTAGGCCATAATCTGTAGGGCCTTCTGATGGAGAACGAGATTGAGAACAGCGCCTATAAAATAGTGGACTCAGTGCCTGAGCTGAAGAAGGTCCTGGCTGTGTGGGTCTTAGAGGCTGAGCTGCAATAGGATGTAGGAAATCATTGAGGTACCCTGTGAGGCGGTCCACATCTCCCTGGATGCTAGCCAAATCTACCGTATGTGCAGCAATGCGACCTGCAACCGTTCCATCTATACCGATCATATGAGCCCTAAGGTCGGTGTCCAGCTTATCGATCTGTTTCTCAATCTCATCTATGTCTCCTTTAATAGTCTCATTGCCGGTTAGGAAGGAAGTCTTTAATGTTGTGAGGTGATTTGTAGCCTTCTGCACACTCATATTCACATTCTGGACCCCTGTCTCTGTCTTGGTCAAACCATCTACAAACCATCGCTGAAAGCATCAAAATCATTAAATCTCCTTATGTAGGCCTTATTCTGCTTACGCTACTCTTGGCATATCGCCTGTATAACTGATGCCATAGCAGTCTAAGTCACAGTCAAATCCTAGATATCCTATAGAATAGCATCCCATAGGACGACTTGCTGATGTGGAGGGGGTGTTGAAGATGAAGATGCACCAGGGTGACCATAGGCTCTAAGAGGCAGATCCTGATGGAATGTAGGGAAGTCCTGTAGAGGTAGAGGCACAACTGGCTCCTGGCAAGCCTCTTCTGCAAAATAGTCTTCACAAGCTAGAAACACACGGCCACTTGTTCTTCACTTCTTCACTGCACGGCCACTCAAAACTTTAGACACAAATACACATGGCCAATTGATCTTCTACTGGACTCCACGCATCTTTTCTAGCATTAATTTTCTCTTTTCACAGTTTTGGCCTAAATCTTCTTGCCTTTTTACAATTAAGTTATTTTTCTTGCAAAATAATCCTGAAAACTACCAAAATTTACAATTAACTTCAAAAATATAAAATTAACTAATTAAACTCAAATTCAACCTAATTAACACAAAATTAACTCAATTAAATACCTAAAAATATACTGAAAATATCATATAAATCACCATTATCATAGTCAATTATCGATTAGTCTTTTCAGTCTCTTTTGCACAGTCTGTGAATTATTTCATAATAATTCACCAATTTCTCATCAAATTATGAATTAATTCACATTAATTCAATATTTTTACTTTATATATATCCAAAATTCATCTCGAAAATATTTATTTAATTTCCATAAATTCTACAAAAATTCATGGATGCATTAATTCATATCTATAGTCATTGTAAGGCTCATTTTCATCAAAGTACAAAAAATACACATTATTTCCCTTAAGAACATAATTCGGCCACCACACAAAGTTCACCATACGATCAATCTTTTCATCACCTTTGGACAGGTTATGAATTATATCAATATAATTCATTATTTTTCACTTAAATTGTGAATTATAACTCAATAATTCAACAAATTTATTTTGTACATATTCGAATATTTTCTCTAACATATTCAAATAAATTCTATAAAAATTCATGGGTATATATTTTACTTATTTTATGAATTATTTTACCATAATTCATCAAATTTACATTGGACATAATCAATTATTTACTCTAAAAATATTCAAATAATTTTCATAAATTCTTTAAAAATTTATGGACATATTATTTCATATTTATTATCATTTTAAGGTTTAATTTATCAAAAATACCCAAAATACACTTTATTTTCTCTTAAACATCAATTCGGCCATTAAAAGAATACCACCTTACAAAATCATTCCAATCAATTTAAGCTTATAATTAGGCTTATTTAAGGTCTAATTATACTAATCTAATGTCAATTTTAATTATACTTACTTTTCTTAATTTTCTTCCTAAGTTACATAAGGAAAATTCATTTAAAATTAAGGAAAATAGAAGGATTTATTAGTCACTAACCTTCCTTACAATACTTTAGGTCCTTTATGCTTCTTTTTCCTTTTCTTTTGCCTTGAAAGCTCGTCCCTCACCTTGAGAACCTAATATGGCCAAGAATTCCATCAAGAAAAACCCTAATTTTTTTTATCTTTTTTGCTCAAATTAATGTCATAAATAAACTCTAGGCACCTAAAAATACTTGAAGGCACCCCAAAACCAATTAAAAATCTTGAATTTCACTTACATCACTTTAATATCTAAAGCTTTTTCACTTGATTTTTCCTATAATTTTCACTCAATTCAAGGAGTAGAAGCGTAATTAATAATCTAGATAGATGGAACTTCACTTAGAATGCTTGAATTAAGGTGTGAGAATGAGAAAAAGCTTGAACAATTTAAGAAAATGGTGGCTAGTGTGGTTCGACCAAAAGAGAAGGGAGAAGGGGCTGAAGGGATAAGGATGGCATATGTTACTCTTTTGTAATTCTCCCCCTTTCCAAATCCAAATCACTTCGAATTCAATTCCATAATTTTTATCATATCAACAACAGACTGTACCCAAAATTTTAACCCAATCAGAGTCCGTTTTCGATCCGATTCAATTAAATTGGTTCGATTCAATAACTACCGATGTTACCAAAAAATTTAATTTTTGCAACCAAAATATCCTAAACATTATTTTATGCATATCTAAAATTTTTGGCAATTTTTATACTTCATTTACTATTTTTAAAACCTCGGTCAAATCTATGGTCAATTGGTTACTATTTAAACCGGAATTATTATTTTTTTCTTACTTTCTGAGTTCAAAACTTCCTAAAAATACTTCCATGATTCTCAAAATATATTCATTAAACTCTATAAATATTTTTGAGTCAATCGGAGACTATTTTTTGGACCGGTACACCTTTACCTGCCTAGTAACTCATTTTTTCAAAGTAATTGAAAAATTAATTTTTCATTACAATATCATTCTACATATCATTTAATGTTAATCTAAAAATTTCGGTAATTTTTAGAGATCATTTACTATTTTTAAAGTTCCGGTCAAGCCTTAGTCAATTCGAACACTATTTGATTCGAAACAAAAAAATTTCTTTATTTTCAGCTTTTAAAAACTCATTTGACCTCATTTTAACTCCAAATTTAAACCACAGACTTCTGCTGATATGTTTTTTCAATGATCAACTAAAATATTTTTTGACTATGGAAGGTACAATTTACCCTGGTGTCACCATTTACCTCGAAAAATACTATTTTCGACTAATCCAGTATTTGGGTCATTACAGTTACAACAACCTATATTAACAAAATCACGTAGCCTCATACTCATTTGAATCATAAAGATAGAGTGAAAGAGAGAATCGCATACCTTTTGGGAGAACAAGAAAATCTTGGCGAAAATTTACAAAATTAAACTCGAAACGTGCGCAATAGGAAGGGCCCACCAATGTATCAGATCAAAATCACAAAATAAAGCCTCTATGGTGAAAGAATGGCAAAAAACCAGAGGGCTTTTCTTTGAACTTGTCAGAGAGAAGAAGAAAGAAAAGAGCAGAAAGAAAGAAGAAACCGACTATTCATTACTTTAAAGAATGTACGGGCATGCAGAGACATGTATGGCCGTACCATCCAGTGTAAGGGCATGCACTGGAGTTGCAAGGGCATACACTCCGAAAAACCCCAAATTTGAAATGCTTTTAAATATGAAACGTTCCCATGCATGCAAAATGCTACGTGAATAGCATTTTTGCAGGGATTTTGATCCAAATTCATGCAAAATAACTCCAATTTCTTCCTTTTTTAAAGAGATGATCTTAAAAAACACAATTTACTGACTTAATTAAACAAAAAATATATATATATATATGTATGTATTATTTTTACAATTTAATCAGAAGAAATTAAATTAATGAAGCGTTATTCCTAAATACTTGATTAAGTATATCTTTACTAGTACTTGGTCTATTTTTGTACATTTTAATTATCTTTAGTACTAATTATGTACACATTTTTTCTTTACCTGGCTGCCTTTTCTCTTCTTACTCTTTTTTCTTTGTGTGTAATGAACTCAACACCGGGTCAGCCGTAAATAGTACCTTCAGATGGTAAATAGTGCTTTTCGGGAACGAAGGACACTCGAAAGTCAAAAATATTTTATTGGACCATCTGAAAGTATTGGTCATAATGAGTCCGGAATTAAAATTTGAAGTGAAATTGATGTCAAATGGACCTCTAAAAATCAAAAATACGAAAAAGGTAGCGAGTCAATTTCCCTGATAGGGAATGAGATATGATTTTGCAAAAATTTTTAAAAATAGCAAATCAACTCTGAAAATTTCCATATTTTGCATGTCTACATGAATTTTTATGTAGAATATTTAAGTGATGAGAAAGAAATTTTTAAGTGATACCGGCAGTTATCGAATCGGATCGATAAGTTTCAATCGGACCAATAACGGACTCCGATTGAGCCAAAAAATTGCGTCCTAGCTATTTTTGATGTGGTAAGAATGATGAAATAATTTTTGAAGTTATTTGAAGTGCGAAAGTAAGAGAAATTAAATTAGACTTTAAATGGATCTAAATGGGCCATTTAATTAAAATGGGTTAAGCCCATTCTTTAGGTCCAACCCTTGACCCATTTAGAGAGCTATAAAAGGCTGAAATATCTGAGATTATACCAAAATTTTTCAGCTTTCTCTTCCCCTCTTTATGGTGGCGGAACCACCACCTCTAATACACTCCCTCTCATTTCTTCAAATTTTCACTTAAAATCTCATGTAATTCTAACATGAGAAGTGAAATTCTATCTCTATAGTTCAAATATATGGCCTCTAATCTTTTATTGAAGCAAAGAAAACAAAGAAAATCAAGGGTGAAAAGTGAAGAGGAAAGAGTTGACATGGCTTAAAGCAAGAAAAAAGAAGCTTAGGCACTCATAAGCAAGAGAAAAATATAAGTGACTATAAAAATCCTTTGATTTTTCATTTATTTGAATTAGTTTCCTTTATATAATTAAGGAAAATTTTGTTTAATTGCTTAATTAATAAAATTATTGTGAAAAAAAATGAAATTGAATCATGAAAAATGTAAATTGAATGCTTAGAATGAACATAGAAAAATTGTTAGGGTTGATTATGAGAGAGTGCCGAATTTTTTTATTAAAGGAATTAAATTTATTTTTTTTAAGAAATTAATATATATTAGCCCAAAATAACCATAAAAGTTATAAGTTGTGTCTATGAATTTTTAAAGAATTATGGAATTAATTTGAAAATTTTAAAGTTTATTAATTGTGTATGTAAGGAAGAAAATTGTTTATTATTATGAAATAATTCATAAAATAAGTGAAAATTGGTAGTAAATGTGAAATAATATATCCATAAATTTTTATGAAATTTTTAAAAATTATTTGAATATTTTTGAAATATTTATTGAATGATATAATTGATAAAAATAGAGAATTCTTGTTAATTATGTCAAAAAATGATAAAAGCATAAAATAAAATGTCCATGAATTCTTAGGAAATTTATGAAAATTATTAGAGAATTCTTAAGTTGAATATTAGTATATGTATAAAGTGTATATGATGAATTAATGTGAATTAATTCAATGTAATAAGTGAAAAATGATAATAGTAGTGAAATAAATCATATATAAATTTTTTTAAAATTTATATGAATTATGAGAATATTTTTAGAGTAATTATTGAATTATAAAACTAATAAGAATAATGAATTATTATGAAATAATTCATAAAATGACTAAAAATGAGAAAAAATAAAATAATGTGTATATAAATTTTTGTAGAAATTATATGAAATATTATAATATTTTTTGGGATTTAACATTGAATATGTCTAATTAACAATATTGAATTATTGAGAAATAATTCGATAAAGTAGTACAAGATGATAAATTTTATAAAGAAAATTATTTTCGTATAAAAAGGGAGTGAAAAAGCCAATTATTGTATTTCAAAAAATAAAATATTAAATTTTATCAATATAACTTATAATTGTTCAAAAAGTTATAAAATAAATGTTTGGTTGATTTGATTTATCAAAATAAATTAGTCAATAAAAAGTATTAAAAGAATGATTTATTATAAATAATTCGTCAATTGAATAAAACTTGGTATACCCGAATGACTAAAATTTCGGACAGAAAAAGAAAAATCGTCAAAAAAGTTAATTACTGAATTGTAAAAGATAATTCGCAGAAGATTACATAAAAAGAATAAAAGAAATTATGGATTATAAGGCTATAATTCATAAAGTGCATAAAAGACTAAAAAGTCTTAAGTGTCCGAGTGAATTATTGAAGAATAATTCACAAAAGTGATTTAAAAAGATAAAGTGAAATAAAGTAAAAGAAAGAAAAAAAAGACTACTAAATAGTCAAAAACACAAAAAAATGTGATTGACAAAAACGTATTGTATTAAGAAATAAAGGAAAGAAACTAAATTTTTTTTCATGTTTAAAAATTATTCGAATATAATTTATTGTTTTGCCCTTAGCAATAGTCAGGTAAAGATATTCTTATTTATGATATAATTGGCTAGCCATAAGGACACCTTATACCGCGGTGCAAGTCATTGCGACTTGCTTTGTTATGGGTAGGATCTCTGATCTCCATAGTTTCAGTGTTTTAAGTGAAAGTAAAAGTGAACTATTTTTTTGAGAAATGGTCCATTGGGAATCATTTCTCTCTTAGTGGGACCTTTGAGTCCATGTCCCGCATATTCTTTTTGAGAGACATGTCATATTGTAGTAGGAGCGTATCGTAATGAATGAATCAGTATGAGTTAATTGAATTGAATGAAAAATAATTTGTTTGAAAGAAAATAATAAGTTGGGATAGAAAAAAACTGTAATGTTTACAAAAAATTATGATTAATAAATAAAAAAATGAAAAAGAAATGTTATATAAGGATAAAATGATAAATGAGTATTAAATTATACTTTTGTAAAGAAAAGGGGGCTTAAAATGTGTTTTTACATGAACAAGAAAAATAGTACTAATTTCCTATTTAAAGTAAAAAAGGTAATAACATTGTTCTTAAGTGAAAACTTATACTTAAGTAATATATTTCTGAAAGAAAAGTTAAATAAAAAGTAAAACGATAAAAGGCACCTAATTGTTCAATTTGAAAAAAGAAAGAGATACTAGGTCCTAAATAAGTACTTAAACATGTTCAAATGTAAAAAGAATGAAATAAAGATTTGTATGCAAAGTGTTTCAAAAATTGTAATAATATTACACGTTAGATAACTGAAAAATTAATCGAGAAATAAAAATAATAAGGTACTACTAAAGATACAAGTACCAGTATAAATTGTTAAATGAAAAGATAATGAATTCCATGTAACTAAAATTACAAGCCTAAGTTAAGTAAAAGTAAAATTTAAGGTAAAAAAGAATCGTAAAAGTAAAAGTTAATTGAAATCGATTCACATAAGGAAATATTGTAAAGCAAAAAAAAAATTTGAAAGATTGAAAATCAACACATAATGCTTACCAAAATTGAGGTAAATAATAAAATTAATGTTAACAGAGATAAACGCAAAGGTTAAAGGAAATAAGAATAGTAATGGCATAATCTATGAAATTATGCTTAAATTGGGAAATTCTCGGATTAGTCATCACTACTGAGCATGTCTAGTACTCAGCACGTAGTGTTTACTGCGGGTAGGTACTGAAGTATTGGGAGAGTTCGGTACACATAAGCAGAATTCGAAGATGAAGAAAAGTTAGTTGTAATTTTATTGCTTGAATTTGTGGCATGTATATACTTAGATAGTGAAAGTAAAGAGCTGAACTGTATTCAAGTTAGTTTTTGTTAAAGGATAAATATTGTTATGTTTGCTGATGGATAAGTGTCAGTAAGTGATGTGAAATGGCTATTATAATATGTGATTGACTATATAAAATGTATATTGCTATCTGATATGATTGGTTGTGCCTTTGAGAGGCTGTGTGGATTGTTTTAATTTTTCAAGAGTCTAGCAAATTCTAGTTGTTGTGCTGTCAAAATTTTATAAATTGTATAGTAATATTAAACTGTATCAAAGTTGTTTGGCAGTGATTAAAGCTTAAAAAATTACCGTTTAACGGTTACTTGAAGCGGAAATGAACTGTTCCGTTAAGGGTGTTACAGTTAGTGGTATCAGAGCAAAGGTTTAAGCGGTTCTAAGATCGGAGTGGGAGAAGGTTAAGCGATATGTTTGTCTGTATATACATGCCAATTATAAGTGGATAGGTGTTAAGTAGTCTGACGTGTACGTGCTCCCCTACCTATTTTAAAGTGAAAAGTTTGACATTTGACTGAGATTATCAGGTGTGAATGGATTGATTATGTGCAGTAGAGATGGCAGTGAGTAAGAATGGAAGTATTACTACTTGAGATCTCATGGAGGTCAAAGTAGGAAAAAGAAGAGTTGACTGAAATTAAGTGTAAATGTGAGAGTTTAAGTGTCTATATGATTGAGAAACAATATAAAAAGGACAAAATAAAGAATGTGTCAGAAATTTAAAGAGGGATTATATATTGAGTACAGATAAATTGTGCAGGACAAAGCGATACCTTAACTGGATTGTCGTGATTTAAGAATGTTAATGAGCAAATTATTAAGATTATAAGTGAAGTCGTTTAAGATGCTCTATATACCTGTCAGTGATTCCTTTACAGGCATGGGGATTTGATTGCATATTTCATAGTATTGGAATGGGCTATAACATCTGCATTATATGAGAATACGTGATAATATTCTATTGCATATATGAAATCATACATTCATTGCATAGCATTTCACATTATTTGACAGCATCTGAACTGCATTATATCACTTGTATAAGCCCCACTTGATAGGAAAAAACTGATAGGAGATATGATGAGCATAAGGACGACCTAATAGTATGACAAGAAATAGTGTACTCAAGATTATTTTTCGTATTTGATGTGGCCATTATGAGTTATTGGTCATGTCAAATGGAGTTGTCAACACACTGCTCGCCTTTGTGAATTGATAGAAAAAGTCTTTCACTTTTACTTAGATTCATATTAGAGGATTTATGTAATAACCATCTGATATGTTTCGAGATACCCAAAATAGTATGATCAGTATTTGAAATTTGTTCTGCAAGAATTAAAAGAAAAGTGACTATCTGCTCAGTTTAGTGAATGTGACATCTGGTTAAATATGGAGTTTCTGAATTTATCCGGGTACTATAGAAAGGTTAACGAAGTGGCTGAAACCCTCAGCATAAGAATTTGTATTTGGTAATGTGATATTTCAGTAATTGTGACTAAGTTGAAAGATTCTTACTGAAACCCACCGAGATAGTAATACCTTACATCCTGGAAGTCATCAGATGTACCAGATTGAAAGTGTGATATGACAGATGTTGTAAGTAAATGTTTAATGTGTCAACGCATGGAAGCAGAGCATTAAATTCCTTCAGAAATTGCTTCGACTTATAATGATATATATTTGGAAAATGGGACAATGTGATTAGAGAAACTATTATCGGATTGTTAGAGCGTCAAAAAGGAAAGATGCTATATAGGAGATTGGTAATAATCTCAATATTAGCATAGTGATCCACCCTTGGACTGATGGTTAGTCGAAGTGGATAATTTAGATATTGAAAGAACGGGAATAGCAAGGTGTAAATGAATGTGATAATGGTTGTGAAAAGTGTTTGTCTTTAGTAGAATATGACTCTTGTTGAGATATTGTCAGGAAGGACGTATCCAATTCTTTATGTTGGACTTAATTGAGTGCAAAGAAGTCGGCAAGTTTTGATTTTATTTAAAATATAAAAAGGAATCTGCACATCGGGTTATATGACTTAGAAAAAGATACTGATAAAGATTCTTGATATTAAGATTGGTTAGCTTAAGAGTAAGTGGATTCCATTAGCAAAGATGCTTTGGAACCATTGAATGTGAACAAGATTTCGATAAGACCACTGTATGGTATCATCTACTCTTTGATATAAGTAAATTTCGAGGATAAACTTTCTTTTAGTAGGTGAGAAATATAATGAACTCAACGCCGGGTCAGCCGTGTACAGTATCTGCCGATGGTAAATAGTGCTTTCCGGACCCAAAAGGACACTCGAAAGTCAAAAATATTTTATTGGATCATCTGAAAGTATTGGTCATAATGAGTCTGGGGTTGAAATTTGAAGTAAAATTGAGGTCAAATGGACCTCCAAAAGTAAAAAATACAAAGAAAGTAACGAGTCAATTTCCCTGGTAGGAAATGTGACTTGATTTTGCATAAATTTTTAAAAATAGTAAATAAACTTTGAAAATTGTCAGATTTTGCATGTCTATATGAATTTTTATGTAGAATATTTTAGTGATGAGAATGAAATTTTTAGGTGATACCGATAGTTGTCGAATCGGACTGATAAGTTTGAATCGGATCGATAACGAACTTCGATTGAGCCAAAAATTTGTGTGCTAGCTATTTTTGATGAGATAAGAATGATGAAATCATTTTTGAAGTGATTTGAAGTGAGAAAGTAAGAGAAATTAAATTGAACTTTAAATGGATCTAAATGGGCCCTTTAATTAAAATGGGTTAAGCCCATTCTTTAGGCCCAACCCTTGGCCCATTTAGAGAGCTATAAAAGGCTGGAATATCTGAGATTATCCCAAAATTTTTCAGCTTTCTCTTCCCCTCTCTATGGTGGCCGAACCACCACCTCTAATGCCTCTCTCTTATTTCTTCAATTTTTCACTTAAAATCTCATGTAATCCTAACATGAGAAGTGAAATTCTATCTCTATAGTTCAAATATATGGCCTCTAATCTTTGATTGAAGCAAAGGAAACAAGGAAAATCAAGGGTGAAAAGTGAAGAGGAAAGAGTTGATATGGCTAAAAGCAAGAAAAAAGAAGCTTAGGCACTCATAAGCAAGAAAAAAAATATAAGTGGCTACAAAATCCTTTGATTTTTCATTTATTTAAATTAATTTCCTTTGTATAATTAAGGAAAATTTTGTTTAATTGCTTAATTAATGAAATTATTGTGAGGAAAATGAAATTGAACCATGAAAAATGTAAATTGAATGCTTAGAATGAAGTAAAAAAATTGTTAGGGTTGATTATGAGAGAGTGCCGAATTTTTTTATTAAAGGAATTAAATTTATTTTTGTAAGAAATTAATATATATTAGCCCAAAATAACCATAAAAGTTATAAGTTGTGTCTATGAATTTTTAAAGAATTTATGAAATTAATTTGAAAATTTTAAAGTTTATTAATTGTGTATGTAAGGAAGAAAATTGTTTAATTATTGTGAAATAATTCATAAAATAAGTAAAAAATGGTAGTAAATGTGAAATAATATATCCATAAATTTTTATGGAATTTTTAGAAATTATTTGAATATTTTTGAAATATTTATTGAATTATATAATTGATAAAAATAGAGAATTTTTGTTAATTATATCATAAAATGATAAAAAACATAAAATAAAATGTCCATGAATTCTTAGAAAATTTATGAAAATTATTAGAGAATTCTTAAGTTGAATATTAGTATATGTATAAAGTGTATATAATGAATTAATGTGAATTAATTCATGTAATAAGTGAAAAATGATAATAGTAGTGAAATAAATCATACATAAATTTTTGTGAAATTTATATGAATTATGAGAATATTTTTAGACTAATTATTGAATTATGAAACTAATAAGAATAATGAATTATTATGAAATCATTCATAAAATGACTAAAAATGAGAAAAATTGTAAAATAATGTGTATAAATTTTTGTAGAAATTATATGAAATATTAGAATATTTTTTTTTGAGATTTAACATTGAATATGTCTAATTAACAATATTGAATTATTGAGAAATAATTCGATAAATAAGTACAAGATGGTAAATTTTATAAAGAAAATTATTTTCGTATAAAAAGGGACTAAAAAAGCCAATTATTGCATTTGCAGAAAATAAAATAATGAATTTTATCAATATAACTTGTAATTGTTCAAAAAGTTATAAAATAAATGTTTGATTGATTTATCAAAATAAATTAGTCAATAAAAAATATTAAAAGAATGATTTATTATAAAATTATTCGTCAATTGAATAAAACTTGGTATACACGAATGACTAAAATTTCAAACAGAAAAAGAAAAATCGTCAAAAAAGTTAATTACTGAATTGTTAAAAGATAATTCGCAGAAGATTACACAAAAAATAAAAGAAATTACGGATTATAAGGCTATAATTCATAAAGTGCATAAAAGACTAAAAAGTCTTAAGTGTCCGAGTGAATTATTGAAGAATAATTCACAAAAGTGATTTAAAAAGATAAAGTGAAATAAAATAAAAGAAAGAAAAAAAAGACTACTAAATAGTCAAAAACGCACAAAAAAAGTGTGATTGACAAAAACGTATTGTATTAAGAAATAAAGGAAAGAAACTAAAGATTTTTTTATGTTTAAAAATTATTTCGAATATAATTTATTTGTTTGCCCTTAGCAATAGTCAGGTAAATATATTCTTATTTAGGATATAATTGGCTAGCCATAGGGACATCTTATACCGCGGTGCAAGTCATGGCGACTTGCTTTGTTATGGATAGGATCTCTGATCTCCATAGTTTTAGTGTTTTAAGTGAAAGTGAAAGTGAAATATTTTTTGAGAAATAGTCCATTGGGGATCATTTCTCTCTCAGTTGGACTTTTGGGTCCATGTCCCGCATATCCTTTTTGAGAGTCATGTCATATTGCAGTAGGGGCGTATCATAATGAATAAATCAGTATGAGTTAATTGAATTGAATGAAAAATAATTTGTTTGAAAGAAAATAATAAGTTGGGATAAAAAAACTGTAATGTTTCCCAAAAAATTGTGATTAATAAATAAAAAAAAATGAAAAAGAAATATTATATAAGGATAAAATGATAAATGAGTATTAAATTATACTTTTGTAAAGAAAAAGGAGCTTAAAATATGTTTTTACATGAACAAGAAAAATAGTACTAATTTCCTATTTAAAGTCAATAAGGTAATAACATTGTTCTTAAGTGAAAACTTATACTTAAGTAATGTATTTCTGAAAGAAAAGTTAAATAAAAAGTAAAACGATAAAAAGACACCTAATTGTTCAATTTGAAAAAAGAAAGAGATACTAGGTCCTAAATAAGTACTTAAACATGTTCAAATGTAAAAAGAATGAAATAAAGATATGTATGCAAAGTGTTCCAAAAATTGTAATAATATTACACGTTAGATAACTGAAAAATTAATCGAGAAATAAAAATAGTAAGGTACTACTAAAGATACGAGTACCAGTATAAATTGTTAAATGAAAAGATAATGAATTCGATGTAACTAAAATTACAAAGCCAAAGTTAAGTAAAAGTAAAAGTTAAGGTAAAGAAGAATCGTAAAAGTAAAAGTTAATTGAAATCATTCACATAAGGAAATAGTGTAAAGTAAAAAAAAAAATTGAAAGATTGAAAATCAACACATAATACTTACCAAAATGGAGGTAAATAATAAAATTAATGTTAACTGAGATAAAAGCAAAGGTTAAAAGAAATAAGAATAGTAATGGCATAATCTATGAAATTATGCTTAAATTAGAAATCTCGGATTAGTCGTTACCATTGAGCATGTCTAGTGCTCAGCACGTAGTGTTTACTGCGGGCAGGTACTGAAGTATTGGGAGAGTTCGGTACACGAAGAAGCAGAATTCAAAGATGAAGAAAAGTTAGTTGTAATTTTATTGCTTGAATTTGTGGCATGTATATACTTAGATAGTGAAAGTAAAGAGCTGAACTGTATTCAAGTTAATTTTTGTTAAAGGATAAATATTGTTATATCTGCTGATGGATAAGTATCAGTAAGTGATGTGAAATGGCTATTATTGATATGTGATTGACTATGTAAAATATATATTGCTATTTGATATGATTTATTGTGCATCTGAGAGGCTGTGTAGATTATTTTAATTTTTCAGGAGTCTAGTAAATTCTAGTTGTTGTGCTATCGAAATTTTGTAAATTGTATAGTAATATTAAACTGTATCAAAGTTGTTTGGCAGTGATTGAAGCTTAAAAAAAATTTACCGTTTAACGGTTACTTGGAGCGAAAATGAACTGTTCCGTTAAGGGTGTTACAGTGTGCGCGTGTTGAGCACAACCCTCGTTTTGTATGAAGCATTTGATAGGAATTCATTTCTTTGGACTGTGAGCCTGCCTTGGATTTGTAAATTGTAGATAAATACCTACAAGAATCGTGCTGGAAGCATGCATGTTTAAAGTTAAAATTATGCAGGATAAGCTGTATGTCATGTAAAACGATTTTTACTGTTTATTTTCACCAGGTGGTAATTGGGCCTCATGTACGGGTGTGCACTCTGAGTGTACGGTCGTACATTTTGGCTTATAAGTAAACCCTTCGAATTTTTAGCTATCCTTGTTCCCCACTTTGAGTGCTTCTCATTCCTACTTATCAATTGCACTCGTGCATTTTGACTTCATTTTTTGTTACTTCGTATTTCTATTTAGCAAAATGACCCCCTTTACCGAATGTCTTACTTTGCTACTTGATGACTATTCAACTTGAAACAATCCTATTTTGTCACCTTATTCCAATTTAAAGTTATTTCGCAAGATGGAATTAGATGATTCTTTGTTGGTGGCCTCAACTCGCTATTGGAATCCTCGATTTCATGTTTTTTGCTTTAACAATGTGGAGATATACCCCTTATATAAGGAATTTGCTACCATCCTAGGCATCCCCTTTACACCAGGTACTTTTCCATGTGTGCCGAATTGCGTGCCTAATTACCTTGAGAGGCTGTTCGTGCCTTGGGCATCTATCATTCCAACGTCAAGGCCTTCATAGAACCTTCGAAACCCATGGCGTTTGATTTCTTGTTCAACTATTTATACTATTTTAATGGAAATGAGACTTATATTGTGGGCACTACCCTATTTATGTGTCTGGCTCACTATCTTTGTATCACCAGTAGAGGAGGTATTTTTAGAGATTACCAACTGTTCGACATTGTGAATGACATTCGCGAGGGGCTTGCTCCATTTTCCTTGATCCTAGCGGAGACCTTACTTGGACTGGATGTTATTCATATTGATCCACCACACTACTCACTGATAGCCCTTTGCTTTTTCAGCTACCTGTAGTCATTTATTTAAGGTAGTGCGCCCATTGTAGGTTTTCACACTAGCTTTTCTTTACGGGACATGCGTCCTTTTATAGATTTTCACACGATTTAGTGCCTAATTTTTGCCTAAAGCTGATGCCGAACTATTTCAGCTGCTTTTGTGCTTATCCTTTTTTCTTTCTTTTTTTCTTTTTTCTTTTTTTTTCCTCTTTTATTTTTTTAATTTTTTTATCCTCTCTCTTTTTTTTTAGATCTGGTAGCAAGAAAAACTCAGGATACTGGCTAAACCTTCCCCTCTTGCCATTGATGCATACTCTTTGAGATTCTTCGAAGCACGCATATGTTGGTATTGGATTGCTTCCGTGGAGGAAGGCATTATGTGGCTTAGCTCCGTGGCAGCATGGAGAGTGAGCTTCATATGCTTATGGATCCGGGTAGAGTATGTGACTCACGATGGGAGCTTCGGATGTATGCTCCTCTGCGGTCTCCATCAGACGACCTTTGTCACTAGATATCATTATATTTGGTGGAGTTTACTTGTGAGGACCAATATTCCACTAGTGAATACTTGCGACTTCGAAACTAGTATGGAATATCGCTCGTGAGTTATGGAGGCACCGAAAACCAGAGCCTTCTTATTAAGGCATCCTGAGCGAGGAAGACCATAGTAGGGGTTGCAGTGATTGGAGGGCCCCTTATTAGTTGTTGTTATTATCCCTTTACCTCTTTTATTTTGGCCTTTAATATATTGCAGCATTGTCTGCTTGAACAATATTTTTGCTTCCCTTTTCTTGTTCATATGCTTGTGTAGTACTTGGTGTGATTGTTGTGTTTGTTTAGTGGGAGGCTTGCTTTCTTTTTTATGTGTCTTTATGTTGCTACCGATGATACTTGCACTTTTATAAATAAATAAAAAAATATTTTTTTAAGTTAATTGCAGTGCATAACTTAGATTATTAATGCATGCTCATATGACCACATTATTGCAATGATGACAATCACGACATGATAGTTAATACAACATACAACCTTCATTAAATCTCAGGTGATTGCATTTTGAATATGTCCAACTCCTATTGCCAATCAACCCTTGCGGGTTTTCTTAATTGGTTATTTTCTCTCAACCCTTAATTTTTGCATAAGGTGCCTTTTTTTATTTTCACCTTAGCAGGGTGTCCCACTTTAGCAAGGCCGCCTTTTTTCGATTTTCAACTTGCAGGCTGATCGTTTCTTTTTTTTTAGTTGTGGAACCATTTTAGCCTGTCAATGTTAACTAGCTCCTTGAACTCATTCCCTTCGTTGTTTGTAAGAATAGCAGCTCCTTTAGAAAGCTACTTCTTTAGAATAAAGGGACCTTCCCAATTTGGTCTGAACTTTCCTCTGTGGTCAGGCAAGCCAGGTCTCATCTGTTTAAACACCAAGTCCCCTTCTTTTAAATGATGACCTTTGACCTTTTTTTTCCAAATGATTGGGCTAACCTTTTTTGATACAGCTGATTGTGGTAGTAAGCCCTTATTCGATTCTCGTCTAACAGGTTTAGCTTCGCCATCCTGTGTTCTACCCATTTCGTCTCTGATAGCTTGGCTTTCAGGACATCCCTTAATGACCGCAGCTGAATCTCCACCAGTAATACTGCTTTCGAGCCATACACCAGGGAGAAAGGAGTAGCTCCCGTGAAAGTTCTAACAATAGTTCTGTACCCCCAGATTGTAAATAGTAACTTTTCAGCCAAATCTTTATACGTTTGCACGATTTTAGATAGAATTTTATTCATGTTCTTGTTTGTGGCTTGTAAGGACTAATATAATCCTTTCCTAGTTCGATTAATTAGAATATCATCTTCCATATAACAATGCATAATGTATTTCATTCGTTAACATATTATATAACTCTCTGTGATTCATGATTAATTCCATGAATAAGAATAGGCTATACCTATGTATAGGGTGAGTTTCATACACATCATGAGTATAATATCACTTTTCTCTTTTACATTGTGTCTTTACAGTACATTTCTTTTAGCAAAACTACATACAACATTTACAATAACAAAACATAATCCAAAACATTATCATCTTCATACTTTGTTTTCCCTATGTTGTGTTTGCCTTTACTATTGCTGGCTTTGTCCCTGCTGGAAAGGCCTATCTTGTATACCTACATGGATAAACACCCGTGCTAAGCTATACGGCTTAGTGGGGAACAATGAATATGAGAACAACCACTCACAGTGGTCACTCCCATACACACAAAACATGTAATAATAATTAAACTCATTTATGCCATTTAACAATTATGTCACAACCGATTATAGAATATCACTATATATTTGATCTGTAGTACAAAGCCGGTTACACATACAAACATATATACATAGCATGTCATTGTTCAATATCAAATATTTATTATCATGTCTTGTGAATGTCTGCCTAAGTTCTGTAGGAGTGGATAACGGGTGCTGTGGATACCTGTAGGTATCAATATATATATATATATATATATATATATATATATATATATATATATATATATATATATATATATATATATATATACCTGTAGGTATTAAACATATGGACCCATATGGGGTCATGATTATGGTCCCAATGGGGACATACTGTGGACCCAAATGGGGTCGAGACTGTGGCAGCTACATCTGTAACTCTATAAGGATACCTATCTATCCACCATCAAGTTTTAAGTGCATACATTGATCATTTTACATATCATCCCTTTCATTTCATGAAATTCATCAAATTGCAAAATTAAACATGTAAATGCTCGGAATAATTATAATAGTGTGGTATTATCATCATTGGATAACCATATTGCAATTGTATGACTATCCTTTCATCATCTCAATATAAAAATCACATAAATAATAGCATAATTTACCTTTAATTTCATGTTTAAAGGTCTTAAAAACATTTAGGAAGGCTTAGGTGAGCTTTAAGAACAATTTGGGACCCAAAATTAAGTTTAGAAGAAAACAGGGGAGGGTCACGATTACTAGCCCTTACCTGATGACCATGAGGTAGAAGTCATTTTGATTCTGTACTAAATGGTGAACTACCTCACTGTGATTAGGTAATACCTAATGGCTGTGACCTATAACTAACATAGGGGGCCATAATTACCAGCCAAAACCTAGTAACCGTGAGATAAGTTGCATTTCAATTCTACATTAAAAGTGAATTACCTCACGATCATTAGATAACATTTGATGACCGTGACCTATGATTTTTCACTGGGGTCACGGTCATTAGCTATTTTCTAATGACCGTGAGACTTGTCTTTTCCAGAGATAGTTTTTCAGCTCCAAGTTCTATCCGGTTTTTGACCTAAAAAACATCATTTTTAGCCAAAATGGCCTTCTACAAAGTAGTTATCCTGTGTCTCTAGTTTCTAAAACATTAAAATCACTCCATTTAGACCTATAAATCTTCAGATATTCACAAAACAACACAAACTGCTCCCATTGATAAGGTAACAGACACAGTCAAAGTTCAAGCTCGATTTTTCATTAGGTTACAAAGGGATTTAGTTTTCGAATTCTTCATATGAATTCAAGTTCTCTGAGTTTAGTTTCTAATCCAACTAGAATTACTCAATTTGAGTTCTTGTAGCTCAATTTATTGCCAAAATAGTCCGAGTTGGTTAGTGGAGTCCTAAGACCGATTTCATGATTTCAACAATAACTTACCTAATTTGGTTCCCAAGCATTTATAGACCTAAGTTCCATGATAAATCTTTGTTTAGCATCTAATGACTTATTTATTATGTCAAGAACTGAATCATACACAATCACGCTCATGAAAAGTTCCTATACCTTCCCAACATAACAATAAAGGTAGAAGAGGAGAAAAAGAAGCTTATACCTTAGCACTTTAACCCTAAACTCTCTTTCCTCTCAAGCAACAAGCTACTCTCATTTTGGGGGTTTATTTAGGGAGTATTTATGGGATAATTAGGGAGTGGAATGGCTGGGTTTCTGCCCTTGAATGGCTGGCCACTCCTTTAAGGATTCCTTGGTCTTTTCTTTAATTCTCATAAAGTATCTAGAGTGGCTAGTGTCACTCTTCCATAGGTTGCCTTATTGACTTAAATAAATTTGTAATTAGTCCCTTAATTCCCCTTGAATCCTTGCTCTTACCACAAAATTACACTCCCTTATTTCAATTGAGTCCCCAAAACCCTACTCTCTCTCTCAATTATACACATGTAGAACTTAATATGAAATGACCATTTTGCCATTCTCTTGGCAAATAATTCCTTTTAGGTCCAAACTTACAATACATGAACTGGACAAGCATATGAATTATACCATCAATTAAACACATTAAATCATACATTACAAAGTAAGACTCCTAGGGTATAATAGGAGCCTCACACGGCTTCAACTGCCGTGTTTGCCTATGGATGGTAGGGAGATGACTTGTGCTGTCGGATTTTGTACTTCTGAAGTATATGCCTAGTCTTTGCTTGGAACTGGACCCCATTATCTGACACTATATGATGAGGCACCCCATATCTGCATACTAGATTTCTTTCAATAAATCAAGCTACTTCCCGTGCTCCCAGTCTTTTAAAGGACTCGAATTTTACCCATTTTGTGAAATAGTCGATGGCGACCACTATATACCTATGACCGTTAGAATTCGTTGGATGAATTTCCCCAATAATGTTTATTCCCTAGGCTGAAAAGGGCTAGGGTGAGGAAAGGTTGCATAATTTCGAGACAGGTAGGTGACTTAAATCAGCATACTGTTGGCATTAGTGACACATTTTCTCATATCTGGAGTAGTCAGCATCCATGGTTAGCCAGAAGAATCCCGTCGCATGATTTTTTTGGCTAATGTTAATCCATTCATATAGGCCCCATATATTCCTGTATGTGTCTCTTCCATGACTTTCTTCGCCTCCTTTTCGTCCAGGCATTTTAGCTGGACACCATCAACTTGTCTTTTATATAGTACCTCGTCTACACTAATGAAATGACTAGACAACTTTCGAATTATTCTCTGGTCTTTCTTTGTCGCTTCCTCTGGGAACTTAGAAGTTTTCAAGTAGTTCTAGACATCATAATACCAAGGCTTGCCATCATATCCATTTAAACTCATGAGGTTTTCACCTTCAAAGCAAGGCTTTATTGAGCTCGTGACTATCACGGGTCTCGTGATCACTCCTTCTGGATTTTCCCACATTGACACCAAGGTCACCAATGCATCTGTTAATTGGTTTTCATCTTGGGGCACATATTGAAAGGTGCAGGTCTCAAATTGTCTGCTCAGTCTCCTTAAGTATTCTATATAAGGTACCAGTCTTTCCTCCTTAATTGACCATTCGCCTTTTGCTTGATGAATTACTAAAGATGAATCCCAAAAAATATCGACTGTTCTCGCCCTCAGTGCTATTAAGGCTTTCACTCCGTGTAGATAGGCTTCATATTCTGCTTTATTACTGGTCACCTTAAATCCAAATTTCTTGGCTAAAGGAAGCTTTTTGCCATCAAGTGTGATGAGAATGACTCCTACTCCAACTCCTCTATTATTGGTGGCCACATTAAAATACATTTGCTAGCCCTAAACTATAATAACATTGATGCCTTTGTCTGGGAATTCGTACTCAATCTGGTCCCCTTCTAACGGGTGATCATCCAGAAACTCTACAATCGCCCTTTCTTTAATTGTCTTTCTGGTTACATATTCCACTTTAAATTCCTGTAAAAGCAATAACCAGCTCCCCATTTTCTCGAGCAAAGATTGTACCGACTGGAGGTATCTGAGTAGGTTATGCTTAGCCACTGCTTGGATCTTATAAGAGTGAAAGTAATGCCTTAGCTTCTTCGAGCCCTATATCATTGCCAAGCAAATCTTTTCCATGTTTGTATACTTGGTCTCATATGGCAGAAACTTCTTGCTCAAGTAGTACACGATAAACTCAGCTTTGGCATCATCTTCTTGAGATAGCATGGCCCCTATTGAACTTTGTTCCACTTCTATGTACAAGATTAAAGGCTTCGACAGCCTGGGTGGCTGAAGAACTGAAGGATGTAATAGGTACTGCTTCATGGCATCAAAAGCCTTCTGACAATTGTCATTCCCCTTGACCAGCTGATCTTTTCTTAAAATCTTAAAAATGGGCTCACATATAGAGAGGAGTCTAGCGATGAATCGACTGATGTACTGAATCCATTCTAAGAACCTTTGGATCTCCTTCTCCTTCTTCGGTATCAGTATTTCCTGAATGGCTTTCACCTTTTTTGGATCCATCTCTATCCCTTTTTGACTGACTACATGCCTTAGCAGCTTGCCAGAGGTCACTCCAAACACACACTTCTTCGGGTTGAAATGGAGGTTGTATTTGTCGATTCATTGGAAAAACTTCTCTAAGGCCTTAAAATGTCCTTCCCTCGTAACTGACTTGATCATCATGTTGTCGATGTACACTTTAACTTCCTTGTGTATCAAATCATCGAGGATCTTGGTAGCCATTCGCTGGTTGGTGGCTCCCGTATTCTTTAGTCCAAACGGCACGACTTTGTATTCATAGGTTCCCCATTTAGTAATGAAGGCTGTCTTTACCCTGTCCACTATCTTATTGAGGATCTGATTATACCTTGTGTATCCATTAACAAAATTGTACATCATGCATTTTGCCACATCGTCGACCAACAGATCTATATGGGGGAGCAAAAAATTGTCCTTCGGGCAAGCTTTATTCAGATCCCAATAATCTACACACATTCGCACTTTTCCATGCTTCTTAGCAATATGGACAACATTGGCTAGCCAAGTAGGGTACTGGACTTCAACCAGGAACTTTGCTTTAATCTGTCTTTTCACTTCTTCTTTTACCTTTTCTGCCTATTTTATCCTAAGCCTTTAAAGCTTCTGCTTTACTGACTTACTATCTAGATACGTTGGAATGGCATGTTCTATAACATTTCTGTCAATTCTAGGAATATCTTTGTAGGTCCAGGCAAATACCTTTTCATATTTTTTCAATATTCTCTCGAATTTTATTCTCTCTTTAAGAGTTACGTCAGATGCAATCAAGATCTCTTTAGGGTCATTTTGTTTTCCGAGATTAAATGAAGCAGTGCTTGTTAAATTAATGTCAAAAATGAATGAGTCGTGATTATGATCATGCATGATGCAATCAGATGAGACATCATATAAATAAGAAAAGCTATTCATCTTATTAACTTGAGCAGGAAAGGGTATATCATTACAAAACAATTTAGGGACATAAATTACATCAGTAAAAGAATCATCCTCCAATTTAGGTGTAACACCTGATAGCCGGACATTGGTCCGAATACCGGTGTCACACTACACTGCAATGGTCTACAAATTATTATTAAATTATCCATCAGTAACATTCGATATTTTAACCAATAAGTCATGGATCCCACATTTTAAAATATCTTATTAATTAATCTACATAAATTCGGGCAGCATAACGGCTGAAACTCCAAATTTTGCCTTCCTGTAATGGCTACAAAACACTCCCAAAATTGTTCACAAACATCAAATCCAACCTCTACAATCTATATAAATACTCCACAAGATCAGCCAAGCACAGAACAACAGTTATTTCCAAAATTTTACATATATATAATACAATTCTTGTGCTTAACCCATCTACTTATTTACAATACATAACAGATATGTATAAATCCAAAACTATACACAGTCCCTAAAACTAGTCATGTTGTCCTACAAGGCAACATCTATATGTATAGTCTACACAAAACCACAAAAATGCTGGATCCTTCTATCACTGATTTCCTTCCAGCACGAACTCAGTCTTTGTCTCCTGCGTGCAGTACAAAAACCACACACTAAGTACAAAAGTACTTAGTGGTGAACATAAACTTAAAACCCCAGAATTTCACTACAGTTCATTCACATATTATTCAGAATTATACTTCATTATCTCTTTTTCATCAGTTAAACTCATTATTATACAAATTTTTTGATTTAATTCTAAATTTCACTTTTATTGATAAAATTACTATTTTACCCTTGCTTGAGAAATTCGTTCTCAATCATAGCTTTTCAAGGTTTATTCTCAAATTTTATCACTTTAAATTCGAATTTTTACACTATAGGGATTAATTTTCACTTCAGTCCCTAAAGTTTCAAAAATACACTTCTATTCTAATTTCTTTGTTTATCAGTTCTTTTAGGCTTTTACCCTTATTTTTCAGTACGTTTTTGTCTAAATAGTAATTTATTCTCGCTTTTCAAGTTGTACATTTTTACTCAGACAGTATCTTTTTATGCTTTAATCAATACAATATTTTAATACTCTTGCCCATAGTATAGCATGAAAATGTATTACTAATTAGGATGAGAGAAACTATGGACCCTATAGGTCCCAGTACTCCAGTAGTATCAATTACACACATATTATTTTTATTTCTTTTTCTTTTTTCCCAAACACTCCAATACAGACGTGGAACTATATCAAGGTTACCACTATGCAAGTCGCCATGACTCGCTACCGCGGTTATAGAAATGTCCCTATGACTAGCCATGTACATCCTAATTTTTGATTTCACACATAATACTAAGGGCAAAATATAATTACAATTTAATACAATTTACAATAATGCATCATTACTGATTCATGGTAATAATTAGTATATATTGTTAAAAACAGTCTCAGTATTTCAAATATACCAGTTTTTCAATTAAAATCATACGATTTAATAACAATTATTTCATTTATTTATTTATTTTATTTATTACTTTCTTTTCCAATACATGCTCCTTACATGTCATATAAATTAATTATATTTTATTTTATATTTATTCCGATTTATATCTCAAAATTTCATAAATTTCCTTAAGGTCCCTATTCGGTTACCTTATTTCAATTTCCTTATAAATTATATTTTCTACTCAATTTAATCACAATAAACATAAAACCATCTATTTTTCAATTATTTCAATTTAATACGAAAAATTATATATTAGTCCTTAATTTTTTTTAGTGATCGAATTTTTCCTAAAATTAAACTTGTCTAAATTTTAATTAAATACCATAATTTCACTAATTTATCTTCTAATTGCACAATTCCACATCCAATTTCATAATTAATTCGTATTAATAATTAACCTAATTTTTTTTAATTATATATACAACATATATATTGTGAAATTAAAGGGTTTAAAATTATTCACTTACCAAATAACTCAAAAATTTTGTCTTTTCCCTTATTTTTGGTTGGTTTGCTTCCTTCTCCTTGCTCTTTTATTGGCAGCAATTTTATGGCCAAAATCACCATAGATTAAGTCAAATTTTTACTCAAATAATACTCACAATACTATAATTAACACTTAATTACTCTAATTATCAAATAAAACTAAATTTTCCCCAACTCACCAATTTATTCACTTGAAGAATTATACTTTATTCACCTTCTTTCACCATCCATAGCAACCAAAGGTGAAGGGAAGCAAGATAAAATAATTTAATTGAAATTATGGTTGGGAAATCTTGTGAATTAAACTTGGAAAACAAAGAAAATGAAGAAGAAGAAGAAGAAGAGAAGAGTGAAGGCACGAAAAAAATGGGAGAAAATGCCCAAGAATGGCCAGTCAACCAAGAGATAAAATCTCTTAAAGCCCACAATTAATGGTACACCCACTTTAGGATAAAAGAAATTAAGTCCTAAGTGGGTCTAATGCCATATGTCACCATTTAATTGACCAATATACTTTTGGTTGTCAATTTTTGATAAAAATTATACCAAAAATTTCTAAAAATATTAATTAGGCCATGCTTAAAATTTTAGATCAATCCGAGATCGTTTCGATATCAAACCAGCCCCGAATGTAAATTTTAATAAGTCCGAAAGCTAAATTTTTAAAGTCTTCAAAAAATTTATTTTATCATTTCAAAAATTCATATACATAATTTCTAGTCAATTGGTGTAATCGAAATAATTTTATGAGGTCCAGGGAATATTTTTAAGCTAGTCAAAGTTTCCAGTCAACTATATCGGTCCCATTAATTATTTTATTTTTTCCTTTTGGAGACCTATTTGACCTCAATTTCAGCCCAAATTATAACACTAGATTCGTTATGAATAATACTTTTTAATGGTGAAGAAAAAAAAATTTATGGGCCAGGTGGGCCCCGAGTGGCACTATTTACCTCGGAAAGTACTATTCACGTGATCGGCGATTCTTGGGGTGTTACATTAGGGATGACCGATGCTGCAATAGATGCCTCTCTTATCTCTGGTGGTTCCTTCTTCTTAAGGGTTGTAGCTTTATCTTCAATATTCTCCTTGTCTTTAGCCTTGGTGACTGATGACTCTAGTGTCAGTACCTCCTCGGGGTGACCCAAATCCAAATTGATGAGCTTATCCATAACCTCTTCATCCCAGAATCCTAATACAGGCTTGATGGTTTTGGCTGACCCGTCAAAGACGTCGTCAAAGATTTCAAAACCTAGGAACGATCTTTCCCTAAACTATCACAGGTTTAGCTTTCCCATAATATTTGCACTCCTCGGATGCTGGCACAAAGCTTTCAAGTATATGAGGAATCCTTCCTGGCTGTACCTCATATTGCTTCTTAACATCACTCTTATAATAACCCAAACCCTTCTTGTCTTTCTAACCAAGGGGAGCAAGAGGCGTAGGAATCCTTTGAGAATTCTTTTCCAATCTAGCACCCGGCAAGTAATTCATTTTTTCATTATATTAACGGCATGAGAGCTTGCATAATCTATCTCTTCCCTTTTTATACCAATTTCAGGCATATGGAAACCATTGAAAGGCTGATTGGCTATGCTTAAAGTAGAGATAGAATTTTTTTTTGCTGTTTTAATAATAACCATACCTCCTTCATGTGGGATTCAAACTATTTAGTGTAGGATAGAAGGGACCCCTTCTAACTTGTGGAACCAAGGCCACCCTAACAACAAAGAGAAATTGGTCGGTATCTATAACATTGCAAATTTTGCCTCAATCTTAATAGGTCCTATCTTCACAATCGCCTTAAAAGTGCCAGCAGCCTGTCTCTTCGAGTTGTCATAAGCCATTATGGTAAGTCAAGATTGAGTGAGCATAGTCTCATCAATACCATATGTCGCTGTTGCTGTAAAGGGGCACACATTGATAAAAGAACCATTATCCACCACTACACATGCAGTGTGTTTGCCATTTACCTCAGCCCTGATGTATAAAGGGCAATTATGCTCACTTCCTTCTAATGGGAGGTTTGCATTAGTGAACACAATTTTTTCTTCAGAATCCCCTTTTACCATTTCTAACAGCTCGAAAGGGATATGGTGGTAGCAACAATGGATTCACATAAAGCCTTTACCAACTTCTGGGGTTAGGAAGGTGACTACCTAAGCAAGCCCCAGATCGAAATCTAAACAGGGGTTTTCTTAAGCTGCTTTAAGACTAAGTTATCATCCATGGTTCTTTCCTTCATAGGAATAGTGGGTTCCTACGGCCTCTCAACTTCTGGCATAACTCTCCCACTTCTGGTGATTGGCTGAATCATCTTTTCATCTGTCACTTTCTTCTCATCTTTATCAGTTTTTCATAGGTTTTTCGGTTCCTCTTCAGCCTTAATTGAACCCTTTTCACTATTTGTATCCTAGATATCCACTAGCTGAACTGCTTCCCCTATTTTTACTGACCTTCTGTACTTGTGTTTAGACTATTAGTGCTTCCCTAGGCCTTGTGCATGATTTCCAAATACTCATTTTCATACAAATCCTTTAAAACATACCATTCTAGCAACCCGGACCCAACCATGAATGTTGGTAGTGGCATGGCATTATAAGCTTCTTTCTTCTTAGCTCTCTTATCTGGATCAGGAATCTATCAAAAATCAATCAAGTCCTGAATACGGTCCCTTAAAGTGCGACAATAATCAATTTCATGCCTTGTATGTTGGTGAAAGGTTTCAATACCAATCAAATCTATGTTTAGGTTAGCCCTAACTCCTCGTAGGCTTGAAGGGCATCGATTGCAACTTTCCTTCTTTCATTAAACGATCGAGACACCAAGATAATGACTTGCCTAATTTAGAGTAATGATGTTGATTGACTCCCATCGTCGATACCTCAGCATTTCTTTTGCTGTTACCTCCATTACCAATATTGCTTCCAATATTCTTACTGAATCCCAAATTCCCAAAACCTCTCTTGTTACCATTATATCCTCCACTATTTGAACTCATAGCATTAGCCTTTTTCACCAAATATTTTCCCTCGGCTTCAATCGTTATGTCTTTCAAAAACTCCTAATCCTTTAACCCTTTCATCTTGAGACCTTCCTTTAGATAAGGACTGGCATTTCGAATGAACAGGCGGATATGATCCTGTGTGTCAGGCTTTCTTTTTATCTTAATCACTCTATTCCTCCATCGAGTGAGGTAGTCATGGAAGGACTATCCAAGTTTCTATTGTAATAACTCCAAATCCTTTAAGGTAACTTCCATACGTGTGCTATAATCATACTGTCTAAAGAATTCCTCCATCAATCTCTCCCAATCCTCTTTTTTCTTTCTGTCCAAACTATGATACCAATCAACAGTGAGGCCCACTAGGTTGAGGCTAAAGAGATCTACCTTTTACCTCTTAGTAAGGGCAGTCCTTTCCATAAGTAGGACATACTGCTTTATATGGCCAGGGGATCATAGGTACCATCAAACTTCATCAAGTCAGGCATTTTAAATTGACTAGGTAAAGCATCTTCGCCATCCAAATTGATATCCTCGGGACTAACTCCCTTCCCCATAGATAACATTCTATCAAGGCCTCTAACTTTTCTTCAATCATTTTTACATCAGGACTTTTCTCCTTAGGGATGAGGTTTTTCAACATTTGAGGGGCCCGTAACTCATCCTCTTCATCAATTATAAAATCACATTCGGGACCAATTTGAGCACCATCCTTTTCAGGTCCTCACAAAGTAATATTCTTGACATCTGCTGTAGGTGAGGGTATCACGATAGGAGCTGCTTGAGTCTCCCCAATAGGAGTCAGTTTAACTTTAGCAGTAGTTGTCGCGATAGGTTGAGTAGTTGAGATGGAGGCCAAATTAGCCATGAGACTTGCAAACATCAACACCATTTTTCTCTCAAGATCATCCATCCTCTTTTCAGCATCTTGGGAACCAGAGGAACTAATCGGAGGAGTGAGCTTGACCATAACTTCCCTTTTTGACTACTCTAAAAATCCATCTGAAAATTCTTCTGAGATACTGTCTAACCCCGACTCAGACCCCAATTTTGAACTCTGCCCTGATACTAATTTCTCTGCCTGTTTCATGAACCACTTTTTAATTAGAGGATCTTCTGAACCCCAAAACCACCTAAAAAATGAAGGCTCTATTATGACTGCCAAAACAAGGGTTGTCAGCGTGATGCATGAGCAGATGCAGATGCATGATCATGAGATACAACATCGATAACCACATGTAGGGATCCTCTTCACCTTATTTCTTCCACACACGTGGTCAAAGTCCTCTTTCCTAGGTGGACTTAATTCATGGGTCAACGGGGGACCCTGATGAATATGCATGATGCGTAGCAAAAGTCCAGTAGCATAGCATCTCTCGTGAAAGGCACATAAAAAGGTATTGATCGATGCATATTTAGATGACCTAAATAAATTAGAATGGGCTTACATGGGCATGGCAGCCTTTGATAAGCGAACATCCGAATTCGTCTGGGCATGCCTAATACACAAGGATCCACATCACAAGCGATGTAAAATTATTACAAACATCCTAATGGAGATTTCTATGTCATTAGATGGACTTTTGGTCTGGGTACTCAATTACAAGGCTATCCAAGAATGGTCCTTGCCAATGGGTCTAGCTCATCACAAGTATAATGACTGATCGAGTCATCATTTAATATACCATCAGGTACTAGACTTGGATTTGTGATTATCCCTAACAATACCTTTGGTTGAGTGAACGATAAGGAAGTGCTTCAAAAATGCACCAGGGTTAGAAAACTGGGACGCCTAACTTATTCTAAGGCTCTAGCATGATTTTAATGCAATTTTAAAAATAGATAAAATTTCTTAACCGAAAGCCCTTTATGTCACATAGGTCAAAAATGGTTTTAGAGTGAAATCTTAAAACTAGTCCCTAGTGGATTCGCCACTGTGATGCATTCCCTTCGCTCGTATGTAGCTTCACTATTTCTTCTTCTAAGTCACTGACACCCGATTTTATCTCTGGAACCAAGGGATCGTCGAGTTCGAATGAAGAAACCTCTAACCTTTAGTAGTTTGATCCCACTTTTAGGGTTAGAACCAAGTTGAGGTTTCTCGTCTAGGTCGAAGGGTGTTCTGAATAGTAAGGAGTTGCCATCCAATAAAACATTAGGAAAGAAGGGTGTTCTGACCTTGTGAGGCCAAAACCCAGAAAGGGTTCAGAATTCCACTCTTATTTTTACCTTTGACAAATGTGATATAATGGCTTTCAGATTAATTGTGTTATCCCTTTTCTTTCATGTAAGAGTATAGCAAATATATAAATTAAAGGCGCATCCAATCACGTAAGAAAGAGATAAATTATGACATATAATAAAGAGATAAAGACGTCCATAAATCGAGCAGTTCATTATGATCCTTTGAGGTGAGAACTTTGGTCCTTGCATGTGAATTATAGAAGAAGTATTTCATTACAAGATCTTAAAGATAGGGACTAGTCAGTCCAAGTTTTATTTAAGAAACGTCTCGTATTATTTAATTATGTACAAAATCATTTACATTATCAAAAGTTGATTTTTTTACTTGTGAATTTCCTAGGTAAAAATGTGGACAATGGTCCGACTTTATTAATGGAATATCCTGATTAATTACTATAAACATTTTTTGTGATATTTTTCATTTGAGGTCGAAAAAGTATTTTGCAGTGAAGAGAGAGGATAGTGGACTTACCTAGAGCACTTTTCTGGTCCCATCCATGATGGACTTTATTTCTCGAGAGTAATAATAATAACAACAACAATGACAACAAAAATAGTAATAATGATAGTAATAATAAAAAAACGAAAAGAGAATATTCATGAAATTAATTAAAGTAAAAAAAGATAAAAAGATAAGGTTCTAGCGCGTATGTCAAAAAATGCACGAGGGCGCATTTGACAACATACGGTCGGCTCATCTACCTTAATATGCAAGAAGATATACTTTAGGTTGTGCACCGTTTAACGCACGAGCATGCCTCAACCGATACACGGTGAGTTTTTTCCCTTTTTAAAATAGAATCCTCACCAACAGCAGATCCAAAAAGGAGCAAAAAGAAAAAGTTAAATACAAAGATGAACTTTTTAAACTAGATTTTATTTTGATAAGAAAACAATTTTAAAAGAAATGGACAAAACAAAAATTAAAAAAGATGACCCAATAATTTCTATCACACCGCAATATACCCTTTTTAAAGGGTTTCACAACCTAAAACTAACAAAGATTAATATATAATAAAAATAACAGATGAAAAAAATGATAAAATTTATTGTAATTATGAAAATACTGAAAAAGGCCTTTTATATTACCTTCATTGTACTTACTTGATTAGACTGTCGAATGTTTGATTCATGGACCTTTTGTAGTATTGAAATAGTCAAGAAATAGTTGAAGAATTGAGAGCTAAAAGTCAAAAATTCACTTTTGGCTTAGAAAACCTTTAAAGCTATTTGGAAGTTTCTAAGATTTTCTTTAAAAGCGATGTTGACTCTCTTTTCAAATCTCAAAACTCAGCCATCCCACCCTTGAGAAGGAATCAGAGGAAACTTATAAAGAGTGGAGTGTACGGCCGTACCATAGGTATGCATGGCTGTACACTCAGGTGGTGCCCCCCACTTGCTCACTTGCCTCATAAGGAAGTCCACCACCATTTGAGTGTACAGTCATACCATAGGGATGCACAGCTGTACACTCCAAATGGAGGTCAACTTGCCTAAAAAGGCAAGATTTCTTGAAGTGCACGGCTGTACACCCCTTTATACAAGGCCGTGCATTCTAAAAAGGGCAAAAATCCCACCTTATAGGCCAACCAATGAATATTCTTCAAATGTACAAGTGTGTAGGCCATAAATGCATGACATGCAATACTCTTAAGCGCACATAAATTAATTTCAAGTTTTCGACTAAGGGTATATTTTATCACTTGCCCCTCTTGAGCCAATCAGCTGCACAAACCAAGCTTGGAAATGTTTAAAAAGGCTTTTCGAAAAATAACTTCAATACCACGAAGAGTTCGTTATCCTCGATTCGCTGTTTCTAAAGGAGCAGTTTTTCTCATTAGGTAACCCTAATAAAAATCTCCTCAGGACCCAATGCTTACATGTTCACATTTTACTTAATCGCACTTAATTACATTTTTTTATATTTTAGAGTTTATCTTATAACATTTAATATTATCTGAATATTTATTTGACTTAGAATCAAGCATATTAATTTTCAACAAATGCTAAATCTATTTTAAAATCATAGCTATTAACTTATAGAACATGAATTTTGGCTAGTAAATTATGCTTATTTCGTAATTTTTATATTAAATTACTTTATACATTTAAAATTGAATTGAACTTTATCAATTTTTTTTATAATTTTATGTTATGAATTTTAATGGTTAATCGAAAAATATTGGCTAACCAAATCGAAAAATCAAAATCGATGAACTGGTTAACCGAATGTAATGGACTGATTAATGGTTAGTGATTTTAAAAAATCGATATTAATGGATTGGTTAATTTTTTTGCTTATGGACTGGTTAACCGGTCTATGCTCACCTCTAAATAATATATATTTATATATAGCAAAATATACGTATACATATATTGAATTTTAAAATATAATTAGTTAACAAATTGCATGAATTTTTTTATGGCTCCTATTTTTAATAAATATTTGAAAAATTTGGAAAAGTTAAAATAATTCTATTTTTGTTCTATACAAACCTTTTAAAATTTAATAAATGTTACTTGATGAATTGAAAATAATTAATAAGTGAAATAAGTATGATAAATACAAATGAATTTAACTTAAGAAAATTTGAGAGTGCTTTTAGATATTAATATTAGACATTAATAGAAAATAAATTTTAATCTCTGTTAATTTTTCATAAATATAAAGTATCTAAAACTATCAATAAAATTTAAATGCTCAATGTTTTAATATATATGTATTAAAATTAAAATTAAAATTTCAACTTTATAAAAATATTGTTAACTTTTAATAAGTGCATCTAAAAAATACAAAACCAACATACTGTTAAATATAATTTTCAATTGAAATAAAATAAAAGAATATATGCAAGTGTGCTTCTATAGTTTTATGATATGAATTTAAAATATTACATATGAATGTAAATTTGAAAAGCAAAAATTATATTTTTATAAATGTTTTGAAAAATCTACCATCAAAATATTTTAAACATAAAGTTTTTTTTATAAAACTTATTTTCAAAACCTTTAATTTCAAAGAATTTCCACATTTTTTCCATCTACTATAATTTTTTTTAATTTAATCCTTATACTCCAATTTTAGGTATCATGTGGTCCCTAATTAATAGAATTAACGAGAATACAACGCACTTGCTGCTAAAATGATGCATTTGGTTGTCAATTGTCAGAACTGCCATCACCGATCGCCAAAAATTTGCCAAAAATGAATCCAAGCATACCAAATGAAGCTTTCATGCTAGGAGTATATTGGTGGCCACCAATTGCTTAAAATTTAATATGTTTTGCTAGAAATTGAGATTGAAAACTCATTTTGGATAGAAAAAAATGTAGAAAATAGAAAGAGAAAGAGAGAAAGATTCCGATGGTGATGGCAATTATAGAGACAGGTTGTAACGACAACAAAGTGACAAACAATGATTGAAAATTGATCTTAGTTACATCATGGTTATCGAATTTTGGGCTTTATAACTAAATGATCACAATAAAATAATTTATAAAATAAAAATCATCAAAATTCTATTTTATTTTAATTAAAGTAAAAATGATCTAAAAATCAATTTTTTATGTCACCACAGTGATAGCTAACCATACCACGTATAATTACCATATCATTTTAAAACCAATCAACTTTACCAATACCCCCTGATTAATTACTCGAATTTTTTTTTTGTCTTCCCTACATTTCATTTTTTCATATTTACATGATAACGTGGCCCGTTTTTTATCATATGGTCCAACTTATAAAGTTAATTAGTCTCAAAATGATGTGGCAATCATATGTGACATACATAGATGTCACTCCAGTAATATGAAAAATTGATGTTCAGATTATTTTTACTTTAATTGAAATAAAATAGAATTTTGATGATTTTTGTATTACAAATTATTTTATTGTAACCATTTGATTACAACTTCCAAAATTCAATTATTGCGAACATAATTAACCTTTGAAATTGAAGAAATGAAATTTTGCCATGGTTGTTGATAATAGTTTGGATTCAAATGGGACTTCCCTAAATGACATTGTTAGGAAATCTATTTAGGTCTAAAAGTAACCAAGTCAGTCCATTCGGACTACTCGAAGGAGTCCAGATGTATAGTTCGATTATCATAAGTCTCCCTACCCCCCTCCCCCCTACCGAGGTGGGAGACATTTATGTCAAAGAAACCGAGCACCTGTTAGGATGTGGATAAATCTGACATTTGAACGAAACGAGGCATCCTTTTGATACCTATGCTAATAATAATTGACAAAATGTCCCATTGGTTTTCATGATGACAGTAATTGCAATAATGACTTTTCTCAAGTTCTGTATAATCTACCATAAATCCCATTAATTTATCACCCCTAGTGCATTTGAACCACACACACGCTCTTGATCCAATGGTCACATTCTCCTATAAATAAACTTCTTTTTTCTTCATTTCCACCTTTCTCGCTTCGCTATCCCATTTCCTTGCTCTGCTTCACTTTGCTTTTTTCTTTTATTTTCCTATATTCTTTCTTCAATCCCTTCTCAGTTTCTCTCGTCCACTCTTGTAAGTTAGTAACCAAAATCTTTCTATCTCTTCTTTAAATTTTGTTTATTTAT